>PHWZ01000155.1:0-73807 GCA_004379285.1 Botryotinia calthae | reverse complement strand
GAAGAGTAAGGCCCTACTTATAGGAAGCAGGGCACGCTAGTGGTCTGTGCCTAAGGCACGAAGGCAACTACAGAACATGTAGTTGGCGCCGTGACACCTCCCCTTTTCATCTTTCCCTATTCAAAGGGAAAAAATCATATTTCCATTTGGTGTATATAAAAGAGCATATATTTATAAACAGTGCTATTGAAGGAATTTTAATCATATAATGCTGTGGTTAACATTTAATTAAGAATTTTTTATGAAAAGTTATAATCAAATCGATTCGCAAGCGCTTCCATAGGACCTTCCTTCCCGGACTTGATCACATGTCATTTTTTCCATCGAGAACAATAATCTGGATTGCAGTCCGATAACAAGAGGAATTTCGGTTCTTGAATTTAATTTGATCTTTGAAATCCTTTGGAAGGAACGTTGTGTACTTCTCCGACATTGACATCTTCTCCAACATTGATATCTTCTCCGACATTTCAGTCATGACCGACTCATTTCAAATTGCATTGACAAGCTTCAAAAAACGGCTGACCCAAGGGGAGCAGTTGCGATTTCAAACCACAACTCTGGACGAAGTGAAGACCGCCATACTGAACATACAAGATGACCAAAGTCGTCGCAAAAGCATGATGAATCTCTCTCGTGTCAAAGCCTTCATCGAAGCACTTGAACAATATTCAAATGTTGTCGATGTATTTCTCAACACATCTTCACTATTGTGTTTCATTTGGGGCCCTATGAAATTTTGTCTCCAGGTTGCAAGCTCATGGGCCGAGTCTTTCGACACACTATTGGACGCATATCAGCAACTTGTCGAAAACATTCCTCTTCTCGAGCAATATGGTGACCTATTCAAGGGCAATTCGTATATGGTTAACGTGCTTGCATTGATCTATGAAGACATGCTCGACTTTCACCGAGCGGCTCTTAGGGTTTTTAGCAAATCAAGTAAGTGTATTCTACAACCTGCTGTCCAAAAGTTTGTTTGAAGATTTCGAGCGAAGCATTATTCAGTTTTAAGCATTTGAGACAATCTGAATCCTCAAACTCCTAGAAGGAATTTCTTTTTTCTAAAACACCGAATGTGCTGTTACACCGTACCCGACCCTTTTAGGCTTTGTTCGCTGACGTCTCAGCGTGGAAACAAATATTTAGGGCGACCTGGAAAGACTTTAACAGCAGATTCCGGCATATACTAGAGGGGCTAGCCCGACACAAAGCTCTAGTAGAAAGTCAAGCGACGATTCTTCAATTCGAAAAGCAGCAGAAAGATTACACTAAAGCCGAAACTTCGCTCTCAACGATTCAAGAATCAATTCTTAGTATTCAAGAATATCAGAGGGAGCATCTTAACCACAAAAAGCAGTTCGAGGCTATCGAGAAGGAAGATAACAAGCGTCAACGACTAGCATTGATAGATTGGCTCGCTTCCACAGATCCGATTCCTGACCATGAGTTCGCGGTCTCTATGCGAGCCGATTGTCCCTCCTCTGGCAACTGGATCTTGCGAGAGAATAAGATAGAAGCGTGGCTTGATCCTCAACAATCAACCGTGCCACTTCTCTGGATTAACGGCATTCCCGGAGCAGGTATGCATCACAGATTAGCCTTGTACTAGATTTATGGGTTAATTGAACTAGGAAAAACCATATTGACCTCTGTGATCATTGGAGAATGCATGAAGAACAGCTCATCGTCGACAATATTCTTCTACTGCAGATATGAAGATAAACAAAGAGACAATTTTGTAGCTGTGGCTCGGGGTATACTCTCTCAACTGCTGAGCAAAAACGAAGTACTTCTACCTTACCTCTATAGCGAGTGTATTAACAGTCTTTCTGTTTCACTTATCTCGCATGAGATATGTATGAAGTTACTTGAAGTGTGCTTTGAAACTGTCTCGAAATCTCAAAAGACATATTTGATAATTGATGGTTTGGACGAATGCGAGCCGATGCAGCGGAGACTCTTACTCTCCACTTTGGTCTCCATTGTGCAAAAGGCTTTACACCCAGGGATGTTCCGCTTACTGATTGTTAGTCAAAATGAGCCTGATATAAAGAGATACCTTCGACAATACTCAGATTTACGGTTGTCAAGCTCCTGTAACAGATCTGATATTGAAGTCTATTCTCGTGTGTGGGCAGAGAAAATACAGCAAAAGTTTATTGTATCAGATGATACAAAGACATACATCGTAAAGGCTGTATCTGAAGGCGCAGATGGTGAGTGCTCTCCAATACCTCACTGTCTTGATCTAACTGGTCTTAGGCATGTTCTTATATGCAAAGCTAATCCTCACCAATCTTTATGGTCAAACATCCCGTGAAAAACTGTACGAGGAACTTCAACCGGGAACATTTCCAGTTGGTTTTGAACAAGCGTGAGTTAAAGAATCTTAGAAACAGATCGAAAATGTTTAATTGCTGACAATTCAGATACTCGAGGATTGTTAGTCGAGTGTATCAGAACCCCAACCAGTCGGAGCGAGCTACAGCAGAAAAATTATTGGGCTGGATTTCATGTGCTATGCGGCCCATGCGATGGTATGAAGTACAGGCTGCAGTATCTATTAACATATATAATGAGGATGTGAACTTTGAGGGTGCGTCAATTGATTGAACCCCCGAGCCCCTTTATGAAATCCATAGAAAGGATGTGTGTCTTGATTCACGAACAAGCTGACCTTTTCAGACCGCCAGCTACGAGCTCATGTTCAGGATCTCTGTGGGTCTCTCGTGGAAGTCCTTCCAGGGGACCGAGTGCAACTTGTACACAGCACCGCGAAATCGTAAGTTAAACATATGTCACTATCAGGATATCCAATAGTCCGGACTGCAGTCCAACAATATAAGGGTTTGAATATCCAAAAGCAATTAGAAATCTGAAAATGGTTCAATGTTCCAGTCAAATTTAATATCTCAATTGATTTGAATATTCTAATTGATTTGAATGTATTAGTTGGTTTGGAGATTTGATAATCTCTATTGTTGGAATGCAGTCCGGACTATTGGACACACTCGTCACCATATACTAGCTGAATATTTCCAAATCACTGATGAATACGCGAAATAGTTACTTGATCGATAAGAGCCACGTAAAAATTGTTCTGGAAGAGCAGAAACTGGCAGTAATGTGCCTACGCTACCTACTTTTCCAATGCTTTGACCCGACTACACCTGACAATCAAATCCACCACTATGCCAATGAAGGTTATTATGCATTCCAAGAATATGCAATTGTGTATTGGGTTGATCATCTAGAGTCTCTGATCGAGCAATTATCACTATCGGACCTTGAAAACTCGGAACAATGCGACCTTGGGTCCGCCATCGCCGAATTTTACGAGATTTTTGGGATACAAAACACAAATAGGTCGGACGTTCCCTCTTTCTTAGAAGATCGATGTACTCATCTTGTTGGATCTGACCAGCTAGATTCACTTCTTCTTCTGCTGAGCCATACTAGAAAAGTTCGGGCCGATCAAGATGAACTCACAGAGCCAAAGGAGTTAAAGATCATCCTCGAAAAAGTACGATCCTATTTAACCAAACTGTCCAAATCAAAAAACTTAACGATTGTCGAAAAGGAAAAGCTCAATACTTATTACGGTTCAAAATGGATCAAATGTCCTCGTCATGCATGTTTCTACTTCTATGAGGGGTTTCCTGACGAATCTAGTCGTGATAAGCATCTTCTACGACACGAAAAGCCTTTCTTATGTACAGATCTAAATTGTCTGAGGAAACATTGGGGATACAGTACAGAGAACGAACTCAAAAGACATGTGTTATTAGAGCATCCCAATCCAGCAGCTTTCGGAGGGAAATTCCCAAAGGTCAAGAAAGAACCAGTGAAGCATCAATGTGATAAATGCGAAAGCTCATTCACAAGGTCATCAGGCCTAAAGATACACCAACGAACACATGATGGGATAAGACCGTTCAAGTGCGAATCTCCTGGCTGTTCAGCCACATTCGTGAGGAAATGGGATCGTGATAGGCATGCGAAGTCTACTCATTCAGGAAAGGGAAATGCTAGTGGATCACAATCGTCACAATCTACCCCAACTCAAAGTCTACCATAGTCGAAAGTGCCCGATAATGAAATTGACCGAAAGGCCCTTTCTTTCTTAATAGAATAGAATTAGAACATCCAAACCAATTTGAAAAATACTTCGTGAATCCACTATTAAACACTCTTTACCAGTTACGTGATCCCTGCATTTTATGTAGCCCATTCTCTATACACGACGTGCTGGAAAAATTTCGTTCATGGAAAGCCGAAACTCGATGATAAAACAGCATCAACAAACTTCTGTATATTGTATGACCAGGATAATAAGGTGGGCAATTGAAAGTACGATTTCCAATACCATCATCCCACTCCGGATCCGCCTGCGAGTGCAGACCTTGAGATACACAGCATCTCTTATCTTTGCATGACTTAACAACATGAACACGAGATTCGTCATTACATTACCCTCAGTAAGAATAAAAAGATAAAAGCAGCATTGCGATTGCGATGCG
Source organism: Botryotinia calthae (assembly GCA_004379285.1). Classification (NCBI taxonomy): domain Eukaryota; kingdom Fungi; phylum Ascomycota; class Leotiomycetes; order Helotiales; family Sclerotiniaceae; genus Botryotinia; species Botryotinia calthae. The sequence continues at coordinate 69,284 of PHWZ01000155.1, read as the reverse complement.
ACGTATTCTTTAGATCTCGTGAGAAAGAAATGATGCAAGGCGTTTTCCGCTTTTGCTGATGTCGTGTGGTCATGCAGTGCTTTTGGGGGGTTCCTCATAATCGTATGTTCGTTCCGTAGTAAGGTAGTCCTACGATTAAGCGATCATTGATGAGTAAAGTGTATATCACAGCTTATGTGCTCTTCCAGGGAACTGCAACCTGTCTAGGTAGGTTGCTCAGAAGCGTGGACACGTGACCTAAACAGTCACGTGTACAACATCAGGCGCTCTTGCATCTCCTTTGTGTCATTCTCAATGATCATATGATAGCAAAAATTTTGGCCTCGATTTAACATGATAGGAGAATAAACTTTGAGGGGCTAAACGACAATGCTGAACAAACTACACTGCCCAGTGAAAAGCTGCAAGAACTTTGACCTAGAGCATTGTGTCATGTGTCGCACAAACTTTTTGAAAATCTCAAAGCTCTCAAAACTTCTTAGAAAACGCGAATTTTCAAATTGTTCAACTAAAGAGAAGCTTTTTCACGACTCGGGGAGCTCGCCCCTTGAAATGAACATCATAGATCACGAGACCAACAACCCAATCAAAAAGTTCACTCGCTGATTGAATGTGAATATGGGAAAGACATGACACTGCATTCACTTACTTGTCTAGTGCCTGCAACAGCCAGTCAGTTCTCACGTGAATAGACAGCACACCTTATAAGCAGCTCTGCTTTGATACATCTTGCCAATCAGTCTTTGCGCCCGTTCACTTTCTTGTTGTTTACCCACGGGATCCTTTATGCCTGACGAAAACTACAAGATACCATATTAACACTCAGAAAAAACAGGCGAAATCGGTATAGTATTCGCCCGTTTGAATGCCAAGGGGAAAAAATCTTGTGTGGGCAGAACACAAAGAATCTAAAACTACAGCCCTACTTTGGCCCCCAACACGTTGTGAGCTCCTCATTGTGCTTTTCGTAATGCGGTTCACAATGAGAGATGTTTTTATTGAAAGCAGACATTACTTGAGTCTTGAATGAATCGGAACAGAGGGGGAGTTCAAGAGTTGAATTGACTGCTCCTACTTAGAAGACTTTGGTAACTAACAGTTGAGCGTCGCCCAACTCCACGTCTTGTGATTATACACGTGATATCGCCGTCACTTGTTAGTGGCAATGTAAGTAAAAGATTAAACTACCAATAAATACATCAAAGACTCAAATTCTTGAGGTATGAGGTAAATGACTTCGAATATACTTACTGGCAGTAATAAGGTTGTAACAGTTCGAAAACGTGACTTCGGACCTGAGGTTTACTGCTGTGCATATGCAAGACGGCAATGGCCGCCCCTGCTAGCTGAATGAAATCCCATAAATAAATGGCAGCTCTAAGGTCTCTCTTTGTATTCAGGGACAGGCGTGGCCCGATTTCCCAGCTCGCTCACCATGCGCTCCTCGCCCTCTCATAGGTTTATCTGTCAATCAGCGCACGCTGTATCAATCACCTAGCAGCATGACTAAAGCCAGAGAACGTCTCATCTGTCGCCAAGTTTCTCAAGAACTGCAAATCCCTCGAATCCCGAGACCTCGCGCAATTCTGGGCCTGCCACAGCACTAGCGCAATTTATGGAGTTTTTATGCAAAGACAATTCACTAAAGTCGACAAGCTTTAGAACTTCAAGAAGAGTCTTGAAAGCATCATCACTGATAATTCATTTGCCCAGTGCATATTCGCAGGCCTAGTATCTTGTGTACATAGCCATTATGGTTTTCCGGACCTTGTCAAACACACTCACGAGTGTATTGATGCTTTAAATACTATCCGCTAGTATGACGAGCTTCATTTCTGATCTCATAGATTTGCGTGGCACTCGGGCCTAATCATGATTTTCTTGTGTTATTTAGTACGCCGCGCATTTGTTCCGAGCATTGTCATGCCTAGACCCTTGTCTAGTGGATGTCATATATATATATATATATAGTCGCGTGATCGAGACACTACATAGGTCTTAATCACATAGGGACACCTTTCTTCCTTAGCATAGTTCTTTCATCCGATTGTTGATCTTTGAGACTATTCTCATATTATCTCTTGTAACACACGTGACATATTTTATATTAGTATTTATTAATATAAATCATTAAGCTATTTATCTTCAATACATAAAACGAGAGAATCTAATTCGAGTTATTAACCGACTGTCTCGTCATGTAAATGTTCAATTAAAGAATCAGAGGAGAAGATCAAAAGGAAATAATCAGAGAATATTTCAGATAATTCAGAGTTGAAACTAAAGAAGCAAGTTATATACCTTATAGAATAATTGAAAAGGCGTTCGAGTTTATTATAAACCATGAAATAGTAAACAATTGTCTAAAGAGCCGGCTGGGTATGAATAGAATAGTCCTTACATAAGGGCTATCCAAAGAGCTAGTCTTTGCTTTCGCTTAAGTGTAACTACAAAGGCCTCTGATATAAAGTCATCCACCTATATTCACATAGGAACCGATACACTTCTTCCCTTTTAAGCCTTGCAATGATCGTGACGCCCAGATCCTCCATCCTGGCAGCTGTTCTCTCCTCCACAAATTCCAAGAAACTCCAAATCATTCCCACAATTCCACAAAGAGTTCCAGACGTTCCCACTCCAAAAGTTGCAGTCCCCAATCACTTTGCAGAGTTTATTGGAGATGCGGGTGTGATAATCTGAGTCTATATATGAAAAAAGTTAGTCGACGCTGAAAAGTTACAATTAATGTACTTCTGGGCAACTGAAGACAGAAATATGAATCAACTTGCTGTAACTATTGATCAGATTCCAACCACAATAATGCAGATTTAAATGACAGTATTGCTCCTTAGAAACTTCAGCCAATGTAACGAATTGGGTGAAGCTTGTGATGGTGGAATTGCCTTCTATCAAAAAAGATATTGGCGAAGCGAGAAGACTCGGAGCTAAGATCGAGGCAAAGATAAAGAGTTTGGAAGCTTGGAAATGCATGTTGGCAAGTAAGAATCAAGGATATAATACTTTTGAGCTTGATCTGGTTGTTTGAAGAAGATTGGAAGACTTGTGATAATGAACAGAATCAACACACTGGGAGGGGGTTTGAGGATCCTTTATACTTTTCGATCTTTGATTTGGCGATTTTGGTTTGGCTGAAAATCATATTCTGATTACGACCGCAGGTCTGGCTGTTTTCCAACTCTGTAGCTGACTGCTCTAGTGATTGGAGTAGTTTAAGTTAGTATTATGGTGGCTGATATTAAAGCCTTATGTATCACTGTAGTTGGGCGTATAGAGAGCACGTCGTATACTATTCCAATGACTGAACTGATTAAGTTTTTCATGTTCATATGAAGTCAATCAAATATGCAGCTACTAAGCCCTTTGCCGGCAAGTTAGTTGTCACTATATAATAGATGTGAGGTATTATTAATAGTAATAATTTAATCATATTATTGATAGTATTGGATTACTTTGTAGCATATAAGATAAGGTTAAATAGGAAAATGATTTTTGTAACCCATATCATAACATCATTCACTTCTAGTTAAGTTACACTATAGAGGTCTTATACCACTATCAATATGTTTATATGTTCAATATTGATAAGATGATTCTACACCAGCGACGACTTCTAAGTAGCTGCTGATACCTGAAGATGCGAGGTATGTGTGCTATTGCAATTCATAGCTTACGCTTTGTCAGGAATAAGAACCTCTACATCCTCACTTAGAATGGCCTTACTTACCCGTGTCTTATCTATTCCACTTGGCATAGTATCATTTGTAACGGGAAAGCTTTAAGAGTCGAAAGAGCTCTGCAGATGTGGCTGGTTTAATATTAATTTTAACTGGAAAACTGTAAGAGTCGAAACATATCTGCAGATACGGCTGACATAATATCATATGTAATACGAAAACTATATTCTGAGTAAGCCGCCTGATATATAGACATGCCTTAAACAACGACGAAAAGTACTATAGCAATATCATGTTTAATACAAAGTGTCGTTATAACTTAATTGATAATATGTTAAAGTGTAGTATTGATTAATAAGCATATGATTATGAAGTTATTAGAGATAATAAACCTCAAAGGTAATACTTGAAGTGGAGCTAGGTTTTATGTGATTCAAAAGAGAAAGCGGGGTACTAATAAACGTAGTAGCCCGACATTAGCATCTGAAATGAAAACTTTTATAACTAGTACCTACTCACGCGCGTATAAAATATGTAGAAGAATATTTATTGATAATAAATGAATGTATTAGTGAATACTCTGAATATCTCAAGGAGTATACCACATTATCGAGCCCTGCAATATCAGGCGGAACCTTATGGAACAGAATAAAAAGATCAAGTGCGTTCACAGATAGATTTATCACTGACAGTAGTTGGTAAGAATATGTAGCAAGGTCTTTAAACACGATCACTTAAAATCACGCTATACCATCTCAAGACACTCATCCCGAAAAAACCCCCTCCTGCAGTGAGATTAGCATCTCCCACACGGATCAAAAGACTTCTTCGGCTACCCCGCAATACTCTTCTCTCATATTCCCAGTCATCAAAGAGAGCGGTCTTTCCTCCCTCAGGCTCATCCGATAATCAGTCGACCTAAATAATCCCTCACAGCCTCTGACAACCCACGCCCATTTTCTGGCAAAAGTTTCAGTAAGCTCCCAACCGCTCTCATCTCATGGATCTCGCCAAACGATAATCCCATTCTTTCTTCCCAACTTCGCACTCTTGACCCCCCTCATCTCCTGACATAGCTCTACTTCATCAAATTGGTTATTCCTCCGCAGTAAATTATCGCGTAGTTGTGGAATGGGTAAGAGATCTATCCATGGATGATGAGAAATCTCATGCTGAAGAGGTGTCGGGTGAAGAGATATGGGCAAGGAAGATAGACCAAGAGTAAAGCATGTGTGTCCTGCTACGAGGTCCACAAAGAATCGAGAGCATGCTGTTCGGGTCATAGCGGAAGTTGTTAGGCCGAGAGTTTGAGCGTTGATCACGAAAGCTCTGGTGGTGTTAAATTGGATCAATGCCATTGCGTTATCCAATGACGGGGATAAATGGAGGTAATTCTGGTAGGCGCGGATGGAGAAATTTAAGATTATTGGAAATAGAAAAAGATGTTTGTTACCAGCATACTGCTTAGTATCATATATATGATTTCCAACAAAGATGAAGGATTGTGTTTCCGGGGAGTCGGGTCGACATGCTTGTATTGAGTCGATATTTTAAGTCGTACGTATCATACGTAGTTGACTGACTTCCTCAATTCTATCAGATTTCAGTCCAAATCCAGGCTTCTGTGGATAATATGAATGGAGTGTAGATGTGCAGGGCTTCGAAGTTGATTAAATATTCTGCGAGTCACTGACTGGCACGCTAGCTTGACCACCTTTGAGTTTGCTTGGAACGTTATATTAGGCTAGTACTTATTACTGAGGTACGAAGCATTATAAATGGTAGTGAAAGGAGGGTCTTAATGCATGGCCCATAACCACCGAAAAATCACAGAGATCGGAATCATAGGAAGTGCCCAAAGCTCATGATTCGCTCAAAGCCTAATTAGCTTGAGGTCTGTGGATCTCACAAGGGTCACCCCACGTACTGTTTTCTCGAGCGTCCAGAATAGAACAGTTGCTTGTGTTATCTGAATAATGTATAGAATTCAGCTTTGGCTATCGTATGTTGTCACAACCTTCTCTTGGTGTAGATATATAGATTGTATCGCTAATGGCTATTTGGTGAGCAGAACTGTGTGGACGAAGTGAATGACTTCCATTCAATGACTACTGTAATATGGCTACTGTAGTAAAGCCCTAAGCGAATGCGAAAGAGACTAGCTCTTTAGGTAAGTCTATATAAGACTTACTACTTTCAATACATAGCTGATAGAATACAATTAGACATACAGGAACTACGCAATCGTGGGTGCTACGTCTTCCGTATCCTTCTCGTACCAACAAGAACCCTGTGGATTGGAAGATACAGTAAGCTCATTGTACCAAGTATTCTACTTGTGAGACGGGAAGAATTCTAATAACATATAGGGATCATGGTCATTATCTTAATAAGTATCCGTTCATCCTAGGGGAAGATGCTGCCGGTACGGTTGAAGCTGTCGGCGAAGGTGTTGTAGGTTTCAGAAAGGTCAACGGGTCATTGCGTATGTAAATCACTCCAGAAACCCTCAAATAACATATCTCAGCCCAATTCGGAGCACAATATATCATTAGATCTAAAAAAGCACACGCAGGCATTGCCATGCCCTTATGACTCGCGATCCCTCCAACTCCGTCTTCCAAAACTACAGTCTCGCCACGGAAAAGCTCATTTCAGCACTCCCGGACTCTCCCTCTTTCGCACAAGGAGCGGTTCTTCCATTGGCTATTTCCACGGCATCAGCAGGTCTCTATCAAAAAGATACTCTAAATCTTCCCCTCCCTTCCGTCACCAACAAAACTGAAACAGACAACAAAAACACAATCCTAATCTGGGGAGGAGCATCTTCCGTCGGAGCCACAGCTATTTAACTTGCCGTCGCTTCAGGACTAAAATTCATCACCACCGCCTCCTCCCAAAATAAAGAATTTGTTGAATCACTTGGCGCACAAGTTGTGGTTGATTATAAATTTCCCAACGTAGTAGAAGAAGTAGTAAACGCACTTCGAGATAGCCAAATCGCCGGAGTATTTGATATGATTTCCGAGATTAGGAGTTTCGAAACCGTGCACAAGATTCTGGAGAGTTTGAATGTATTTCCCAAGGTTGCGAGTGTGCTTCCGTATGATAAGCCTACGGAAAAATTCTCGCCTAAGTATGGTACGTGTTGGCATCTCTTTTGCCCTTTTAGGAGCGTTTTTCGACTAACTTTTGATTTTCTGTCTTTTAGTCACCGCTTTCACGATTATTCAGGAACCAAACCAACATATTGGAGAAGCTTTCTGGAAGAAGTTTGTGTCAGAAGGTTTGGAGAATGGAAAGTTGTAAGCAAAACTTAAGCCTTATGTTGTAGGACATGGATTAGAGGACCTCCAGAAGGCCCTGGATATTCAAAGGAAGGGAGTTTCGGCAAAGAAAGTGGTTGTTAATTTGTAACTCTAGTTCTCTACTGAGTCTATATCTTTCAAATTTTGCTTTCAGAAGACCCAATTTAGAAGCAATTTTCAGAAACGCATAATACGTTCATTTGTTTTAGGAAATGGCAATTGCTAATAGTAAAGGGACTTAAGTCCACTGATTCGAGAGGATGTATTTGGGGATGGAGCTGTAAATTCCTGTTTACGATCTTAAAAGTTAGAGCTTTCAAGTTAATCAACAATGAAGAACTACGTAAAAGTGTTCAGAGGATTGTATTCACAACATTCATTTCACCACTTCACTATATCTGAGTATTACAATTAGAAAAGTCGTCTTAGACACTTTTTTTCTTCATGTTCACTCCAATAATTATTGGACCTAGTAACCTTATGCATAATGTAGAGCGGCAAGTTTCTTAAATTTTAACAATACAGCTGAGCCCTCAAATTTTCAGACAAACTTTTCTTGGAATAAAAGGAAGTCAAAACTATCTAGGTAAAATGACCTAAGTATTTATCATTATCCAAAACCTCTAAAGATAAAACATCAAGCCACTTCTCCCAACAAAATCTCCTCAAACCCCAAGCTTTGATCCGCAGGCGGAAGCTCTTGCAAAGCATGGCGTTTCAAAAACTGCTCCATAGTAACATTTTTCACTTGAGTATACTTGGAATTTTCAAGGTTTCTGCTATCTTCGCCCAAATACGCTTTCCCGTTTGTGCACCAGAATGCAAATCCTCTATTGCTTTGGTCAGTTTTTAAAGATCATACATGAAAATTAAGATTATAATATGGAATTTCTTACAGTGCGCCCCATTGAGATGTATTTTCACCATGTATCTTCACGGTATCTTGAAGCTTTTGTTCGAGATCATGTAGGGACCCATGACACTTGAGATGAAGTGGAGTGGGATAGACGGTTTGAAAGATGGATTGAAGTTCACGAGGAGATTTTCTATCCTCAAGGACTATTATTCCTCTCGTCAGTCCGTTTTCTCAAGGGAAAACAAAATCGAAAGTGGAATTGAAAAGCGAAGAACATACATCTGAAAATCCCCACAGCATTTTCATACAATGAAACTGCGGCCGTATAATCCGCTGCGGTCTGATATGTAGTAAACTCCCATTTTTCATCACCAGTTCCCCAGTACGAGAGAGCTCGAGAAGAAGAATCATATAGCTGGAAGAATTCCGCCGAGAAAGTTTCCACTAACGCGCCGTTGAGAATATGCACTCCCTTGACTGTTTTCTTGGTAGATAGATATTCGATGATTTTTATAGTTGGTTTTGGGAAGAGGCGAATGCGTGAAGATGGAATGAGCGTGTGGTCAACAGAAAAATCCCCAGCTATGTAGCGGGGTACCTTGGCTGTTTCGCAGGCGTCGATGATGTATTTTTGTCCGTTAGTCATTACTTCTGTAGAAGCAAAATAACAACATATGACGACGGAGGTATTGGAAACGAAGTTTTCGATTGAGGTTTTGTCGTCGTAGGATCCTGTTAAGATCTTGATTCGAGGGTGGGTGGTCAATATTGTTGGAAGTTTGGATGCGTTGCGACAGTAACCTTTGATTTGGACTGATGGGTTGAGGAGGAGGGGTTTGATTATGCATTGAGCGAACTTGCCGCTTATGCCGGCGATGCCTATGGTTTTTGCTTCAGAAGAGGACATTTTGAGTGCTCGAGATGTAGAGAATTTGAAGTTCTGGTATCAAGATATTGGACAGTGATTTGTATGCTTGGGTATAAATATTAAGAGTGGCATTAGACGGTGCCTATAGGTACATATAAATTACATGGTTCTAGAAGATAACAAACCAAAATACTTTCAAGAATAAATGATGGGGTATTTCTCTCTCTCTTAGAATAGTGAAAGTATTCATCGGATTTATAATACTGAACCCAGTTATTCTATGTGATGATTTGTAAACTTATAGCGTTCATCTCGCATCTTAAGATTAGAACGAGACTAGCGCGGCGAGATTGTCAATCGCATGCAGTCGACTAATTTAGCGATATCGTTTCAGGGGGCTAAATTCGGGCACCAAGAATTAGTGCCTCGGAGGTTTCCGCGGAGCATGCAAGTCACTGACATGCATTATGATTTCTTTCTAAATTGTGCAGTTCTATGATTTTACTTCGAAGTTATTATTAGGTAGTTGAACTTATTGGCATGGGCGAAACCCCCAGCACACCGAGCTTGTTAACTCCGGTGCATCCAAATTCCAGAAAGATGTAACTGGAATCATAGCATAAAAAGGTTGGAATTAACATAAAATGCTTGGTAATAGTGATAATGATTGAAAACTACGTTGCAAATTCAATGTCAGTATGAAGAGAGAAAAGAAGGAGAGGTATAAATAGAGTTTACTTTCCACTCAAAGTCGTAAACTCGACATTCAGTACTTAGGTTCACGCGACGAATTGGCAACAAGATCTTAGGATACTTTCCACTCTATCACCTATTACTTCTAATTCAAGATGTCATCTCTCAGAACCGTGTATTCATACCCCAACAACCCTCGTACAATGAAGGTTAGTCAAGACCCGGGAATTCCTCATATAGATATCCCATGCCGTACCCTCGATCTAACATAACACCTTCCAGATCCAAGCCACAGCTGCCTTCAACCACAAAACCATTGATCTCTTCCCCGACTTCGTCATGTTCCAAACCAACCGAACTTCCGAATGTCTCGCTGACTTCCCACTTGGTCGTGTTCCCGCATTCAGGGATGCCACATCCTCTTTCCATCTCTTCGAATCGGATGCTGTTGCCCAATATGCCGCCGAAAGCGGCCCTGCTGCAAATCAATTACTAGGATCAAATGTCAAAGAACGCGCGACCATTCGTCAATGGATATCTTTTGCTAACAATGAGGTTCTTGAACCTGTCACCACACTGATACTCTGGAGATACGGACTTGGAGCCTTTGAGAAAAAGCAGAGGATGAAGCTATGGGAAAATTGGAGATTGTTTTGAACGTTTTGGAGGGTCAGACGAGTAAACACATGTATGTTTCTGGGACGGAAAATATTAGCTTGGCGGATATTTCGGTTGCTGCTGCTTTATATTGGGGGCTTAATCAGGTCATCGATGTAGAGATGAGAGGAAAGTTTCCTAATCTTGTGAGATGGTATGAGAGAACTATCAAACATCAATATCTTAGCCCTTTCTGGGGAGAACAGAAGTTTGTTGAGAAGAGAAAAGAGGGAGAGAATGTCTAATTTGGATAATTAGATGAATATGTAAATTGTTAGTAAGCATGCATTAAAATTTTGACAGGGAAGAGAATGAAGGAATCGAATGACCTTTCTCACTTTTCTTGAGATTTGATTTAATGAAATGTTAAGATTATTCAATGAGTATGTGAGAGAGTAGCTTTGGTCAGTTGGTCTCCAGCCGGACGAAATAACCGGCACACCAAACTCGCCAAACATGGACTTTCTCAAACTCAGCATCATTTCGAACTCGAATAACACTATCAAAAAGCATTTTGAATATACCTAAGAAAGTAAGAAACATAAACTACAAATCTTCTTACATTTCCATCAAAACATCAATCGAAAATACTCAAAAATAGAAGTAACAAAGAATTTTAAAAATGTCCTAATTTTCCACCCCCTAATTTTCACAATCTAAACCTCCAAATCACGAGACCTCACGCAATAAGAATCTACTCACCAAACGCACAGACCACCCATCAATCTCTGTTCCTCCCCCTCCCATATGCAAAATAAGAAGAAGCGCACACTCACCCACGATTTTGAGTTCACAACCTTAACTATCCAAGCTTTTCACTGCATCCCGCCTATTCCATTCTAAATCTCTTGCCTCCTAACGCTCCGATCCCGAACCGAGCCGTCCGAGCAAGTATCTCCAAGAGAAAGATTCACAATGGTATAGACACCCCCAAACCCAAACCCAAACTCCACAGTAAAACCCACGAGAAAAGCATATCCATAACTCTATCTCATCTCATCTAATACCAAAGCACCAACTAACCCCCCTTCCCAAACCCACAGGTACACGCCGACTCATCGACTTTCAAAGCCGATATCAGTAAAGCGGAAGCGTATGCGCAGGTTTTAGACGAGGCGAGGGGATTGATTGATGGACAGAGGAATTGGGTATGTATTCTTTTTTCGTGTTCTTTTTCTTTGGTTAGCAATGGGGATTGTCGATGTTGAGAAGAGTGAATCAATTAAGTATGAGGAGCTACTAATGGGATATAGGTGTGGTAAATATTCCAGTTTTTTAGAGTCGTTATATCAAGTGATATGACGTGATTTGGTCAGATGATATATAAAGAATGTCGAATAACGAAATGGGAATGAAATAGTAATCTATCAAACGCAGCCTCATTACTATGGCACGCATATAAATCTCTTCCCTCCCCCTCTTCAGAAGTAAACTGGGCTGGTTCGTCTCTTCCTTCTCTTCTCTTCCCAAACCCATCAACTTACCCATTCCAGGATTCTACACCCTTGACCCCACCTCCACCCCCTCCAAGCGCTCTCTAATCCTCGGCCCATTCCAAGGAAAAGTTGCTTGTCAAACTATTGCGTTCTCTCGCGGTGTATGTGGTACCGCCGCTTCGACTCAGACTACGCAGCTCGTTGCCGATGTGGAGAAGTTTCCGGGTCATATTGCATGTGATGCCGCTAGTCAGAGTGAGATTGTAGTGCCGATTATGGTGGATGGGGTGGTGAAGGCAATTATTGATGTGGATTGTGGGGTTAAGGAGGGGTTTGATGAGGTAGATCGGAAGTGGTTGGAAGAGTTGGCGGGGGTTTTGGCGGAGGGTTGTGATTGGTAGTTGAGTGAAGATGAGTAGAGGGTTTGGGAGGTGAGTCTGTTGAGCTTGTCTATATTTTCTTTGCAGTCTTCGAAAGAAGTTGCATTGTGCTGCACTGTTGCACTGTGTTGTATATGGATATAGACATAGATGAGAGAAATATAGAGCGCTTGCTGTATATCCTACTTTCACCAACAGGCAAAACTGCATGACGAATAGATGAAAATCATTTTCAAGAAAGGAAAAAACAACATTTCAAAATTCGAGGATGCCCAGATCCAGAAGATATAATGGGAGCAATGCCGCCGTCATTCTTTCTCGTACCAAATTGAGCTACAGCAAGAATCTGGCATGAATGTGAAACCAACCCGCCCCTCATCGATTTCAAAGATATTGAAGCACTCGCTCCGTTCCCCTCCCACCTTTATCCAAATCCCCGCCGTCACTCCTCAAACGGAGGAAGAATAATTGAAATCATCCTCTGGTCCCAACCTCCCTCTATATACTCTCACAAATGAACACACAGCGATACCTACCTAGTACACCACAACCCACTTGAACTCCCATACATCCATCTATCCATCCCACAAAACCAAAACCAAAACCAAAATAAAATAAAATAAAAACCTCAAACCATTTACTTGGAAACACTACACTTCCTTACAATATCATAATGTAAACCACCAATTACCAATCACAGCCCCAAAAAACAAAAAGAAGAAAAGAAAACAAACAAACAAAGCTTCAAAACAACCCACCTATCTGATTCTAATACATCAATCCATAATCTTGTACAACACAACACAACACTGAATTACACACCTATATTTATCCATCTATCCATACATGCATACATCAAAAACCAATCAACCAACCTGTCTCCCCTCCCCAAAAACAGAAATTGAAAACCTGATGACAATCACCTACCTACTTCGTACCTTTCGTACACAGCTTCGTATATAATACTATATCTATCTATCATAGCTTGCGAATTCTTCGTCTGCCCGCCCGCCTAACACGGCACGATACGATACGGTATGGTATGGTGGTACGGGCATACTTATCATGCATGCATGGTAGGTGGGTAGGTAGGTAGGTATTATCGTACATCGTACATCATACATACATACATCATACATACATACACCATACATACTTGACGCAAACCCAGCCACCAGCCGATCAACCAACCAGTCATCAACTAAGCCGTAAACCAACCAGCCAATCCGCAAACCGCAAGCCAATCCGCAAACCAGCCCGCGAATCTTCCAACAATAGAAATAGAAATAGAAACGCCTGTCTGTATTATATCATCTACCTATATATATCTACCTGTATGTATCTATATATATCTATAATCATATATTCGAAGAAAGAGTAGATAGACAGATAGATAGATAAATAGATAAAGAAATATCTCAAAAGCCTATTATTACAATTTGGAAAACCAAATCCTCTCTTTTTATCGGTATACGATACGGTATACGGTATCAAAGTATACAGATACGTATACATACACGGGGTAGTATTCAAATATTCAAGTATTCAAGTATTTATCCAATTACTCACTCACTCACTCATTCACATTCACATTCAAGTTACTCACTCGCCCAAGACACACCAATATACCCAAGCCCCAAGCCGCAAGACCCAAGCCCCAAGATCTCCCAAGGACAAGACCCCCCAAGAGAAAGCTCCCCCACAACGTCAACATCAACATCAACATCAACTCCCAGCTCCTTCCTCCAAGAAATCCTAAGAAATCCAAGAATCCTGAGAAATTTACGAAATTTACGAAATGGATTTTAATTTGTTGTGTTATTAATCTGTATTATTTTTGTGTTTCGGAGCGTCAGCGGAAGAAACTTATGCGTCGGATTGTACGGAACTTTGTATAACCTTACTTTTTTCAAGACCCAAGAATCGATACGTAAAGTGATACGTACAAGTTCAATGATATAAAGAATTGATAAAACAAAAAAAATGTTACGCTTCGAAACACGGGCGAGAGTCCTCGCCCCTCAATATCTATCTATCTGTCTGTCTGTTTTTGATTTATTTATAGATAGATAGATAGATGAGAGTATACAAATTACAAAGGAAGAGAGGAAGGACTTCATCTCATCTCATCTCATCTCACTTCGATGAATCCCAATCAATCCAATTGTATTGCTATCCTTCCATCTATTCAAGAAAGCCAAGGTCATCCAAGCTATTGCTGTTAAATGTTTGGGTGAGTGATAGGTAAGTGATAGGTAATAGGTGATACTCAGGAATTGGCAATAGCTGATAAATATGTATATATATAGAAGATACCTGGGTAAACAAAATATAAACAAAAGAGGGGTTTTTGTTCTTGGGAATTTTTGTTCGTGGGTAGGGTTGGTTGATTGATTGATTGATTGATGATTTAATTTAGGTAGGTAGGTAGGTAGATAGATGTCTTTGGGTCTTTGGGTCTTTGGGTCTTTAGGAAGGAAGGAAGAAATGAAGACAGACAGACAGATAGACCTCTCCTTCTCGACCTTTGAGATTGATGTAGAGTTAGTTGGAAGGGTTGGAGATGTAGAAGTCTGGAGTACATGTGATTGATTGATTGATTGCTATTGCTATTGCGATTGTTACTTGCAAGAATAAAGAGTGAGAATATCAATTACATACAAGGTAAGACAGAAACGGTATAAGAAAAGTGCTATTGTGGCGAATAGATCGATAGAAAGAATATGAAACGCGACTAAAAGAAACCGTTCAGACAGTTTGACGATCTTCATTCATGAGAAATCACACATCGAGGGAAAGATTCTTATTTTCATTGGAGATTTCTAATTTCTAAATTCCCCGAGTCGGAGTCTCAGTTGGGTAGCACGGGTTGGTAGTATATATGGGATAAGTGTACAAATCAGCTTTTATCATGGCATATCAAATCAAATCAAATCATACAGTAATCAATACGACCCCAAAACAGTTACCTCGTATCCGAGAAGTGGGAAGTGAGAAATGAAACCCCCTTTGAAGATCAAAAGATCAAAAGATGGAAAGGATGTGAAAATGAAGATGGACATGGAACGTCCATCCTTGTGGAAAGGAATCGGCATTTCGTTCTGTGGAAGTTGTGGGATTCGGGAGATGGGGGAGGGGTTGTTGGATTGGGTGCGAGGAATATACGGTGGAATGATTTGTGGTACGTAGTAAGAATCAGGAGTTACGCGCTGTTGAGGATTATTTGGAATCCAAAGATTATAGGGAATGGGATTTGATTGTGGTGTGAGGTGTTGCTGGTGTGAGGTGTTGCTGGTGTGTGGGAAGAGGCTGTTGAGGTCAAGTAGGATTAGAACGTGGATGTTGGTTGACGGGTGGTTGATTTTGAGGTTTGAAGATTGATGGCCGTGTGGTGGTGGGTGGAGGATGATGATAATGGAGAAAATGATTTTGATTATGATTATGATGTGATGATGGAATGTTTGAGAATTGAGTATTTGAGTCAGTTGTGGATCCCAAGATGGCAGAGTGGATCCCCAAGAGAGTTGAATCGTTTGATGATTGATGATTTGATCTTGGATACACGATGCGCCCTGCTTCTCTTTCTTGGGGAATTATGGAGAGTGGATACGAGTGGATGCGAGTGGATGCGAGTGGAGATGAAAAGAATGGAGTTTGTGTTTTATATTTAGTTGGGATGGGAGTGATGGAGTGATTGTTTGGTTATGATGATGGTGGGTGTGATGATGTTCAGTCAAAGGACGGTCGTTTGATGATGATGATATTCAGTAAAAGGACGGCCGTTTGATGATCATGACGGTGGGTGTGATGATGATGTTCAGTAAGAGGACGGCCGTTTGATGATGATATTCAGTAAAAGGACGGTCGTTAGATTGATGCTTTTCGATGGGTGATATACACGTGATGATACCATATGGCATGTGAAGAGGAATGAAACAGTAATAACAATTCCATCTAGAATTAAATGCAAGCTTCAAGATGGAGTATGAGGCTGTGCTCATTCATCATTCATTACATTACGGGCAAGACATTTTACCACATCTTCTATACTTCACTTCGTACACACGTCGTACTCACTTCGTACATTTATTTCCAGCTTCACTGCATTATTATTTCTATGCTTCACTCTCGTCCTGTGCCCAATCCCCACACCATAGGCCCTGCCGTATCCATCGCTCAAAATAAACATCAACACGAGCCTTTCCCGACCCAGATACCCAATCACATGGAATCGGCGTCGTGATTGGCCGTACAGATGCCTGGTCCTTTGTTGAGTTCGGACCCATGAAATAACTCTCCTTGAATGCCAAGCTTAAACTCCTGATTATCACTATGATCGGGAAAGGTCGATACCCTGTTGGGCTTAGCCCTCATCAAAACTAGCCTCTGTTGCAACTGGGAAGTCTAGAAGTTCAGGTAATTAACTAATCTTGGCTGTGCTTCGCTGTGCTGTGAATTCTTCCAGATATTCTGGACGCATCCCTTTTTAAGACTCTCTTCTGTCTCTCTCTCAATTCTTCTTCTTCTTTCTTCTCACTTCTCAATCCTCTCCAACCTTCTTCCATTTACTTTTTGGCACTGTCGTTCGTTGTAGTTGCCATTTTATTAACAATCTTCTAATTGGATCCTTCTTGAATTGCTTCTCACTCACTTTGGCGCATTCACCAACCCTTTTTACAATTGTACCCATTTTTCCCTTTACCTCGACTCATTGATTCTCTCGACCGTCAACTTCTCTCGTATCTTTCCCCAAACTTCGAAATCAATTCAATCCAAAATGAAGACTTTCAATACACTCGCCACTTTGGCCGCTGCTGGCTCTGCTTTGGCTGCTCCATTTCCAGTTGAGAATTTGGCCCCACGAGCTTCATCTCTCACTGCCATCACAACCAAGGGAAATGGTAAGCTCATTTGGATTCGATGGGTTCGGGAGTAATTTACTAATCTGCCATAGCTTTCTTCTCTGGTAACAACAGATTTTACATCCGTGGAGTCGATTATCAACCAGGAGGTTCTTCCAAAATCACCGATCCGATTGCCGACAAGACCACTTGCACCCGTGATATTGCCAAGTTCAAGGAGCTCGGTATCAACACCGTTCGTGTTTACTCCGTTGACAACACTGCCAACCACGATGACTGTATGAACGCTTTGGCAGATGCAGGAATTTACCTGGTGCTCGATGTCAACACACCATTGTACTCCCTTAACCGTGCTACCCCAGCTCCTTCCTACAACTCGGTTTACCTTCAAAACATCTTTGCTACCATTGATGCTTTTGCCAACTACACCAACGTCTTGGCCTTCTTCTCAGGAAATGAGGTTATCAACGATGACACCACAACCAGCGCTGCTCCATACGTCAAGGCAGTTACCCGTGATATGAGACAATATATCGGAAGCCGTGGATACCGTTCGATCCCAGTTGGTTACTCTGCAGCCGATGTTGATTCCAACAGGTTGGAGATGGCTCAATACATGAACTGCGGTACCGATGATGAGCGTAGTGATTTCTTCGCCTTCAACGATTACTCTTGGTGTGATCCATCTTCATTCACAACTTCGGGATGGGATCAAAAGGTTAAGAACTTCACCGATTATGGTCTTCCTATCTTGTAAGTGCTCACTTTCTGTTTCAAAATTATCCAACTAACATGTTGTAGCCTTTCCGAGTATGGTTGCAACACCAACACCCGTAAATTCGAAGAAGTCAAGTCTATCTACGGTACTGATATGACTGCCGTCTACTCTGGTGGTCTCGTTTATGAATACTCTGAGGAAGGATCCAAGTACGGTCTCGTAAAGATCGATGGCAGCTCTGTCACCGAGAAAGATGATTTCACCGCTCTCAAGGCTGCTTTCGCTGGAACCGCCAACCCAACTGGAGATGGTGGATACAGCTCGACCAACAAGGCTTCTGACTGCCCAGCTCAATCATCTACCTGGAACGTTACCTCTAATGCTCTCCCAGTTATCCCATCTGGTGCTGCTGCTCTCATGTCAAAGGGTGCTGGTAAGGGTGCTGGTTTGACTGGTGCTGGATCCCAAAATGCTGGAGGAACCTCTACTGGAACTGCTTCTGCTGGATCTGGATCAGTTACCGCTGTTGCAACTGGTTCTAGTAGCAGTGCTACTGGTACTTCCAAATCCAGTGCCGGTAACTCATTGAGCCCAATGGATAAGACCCCAATGATCCTCGGTGGATTGATTGCTAGTTTGACATTTGTTGGTGCTGCACTTTTGTAGATTTAAGGTGGTGTGTATAATTTAATGGTTGGAATGGATGCATAAAATTGAGGTGACGATGGATTGGATGTATGTTTCGTATCAGACATTAGGTTTTTAGAGAAGTTGATAAATTGAGAAGATAACATATGGATAGTGGCGGTATGATACCTTTATTCTTCTACATGATGGATGGGATAAGAAGAGAATATGAATCAAATTCTAAACAAATTCTAAACAAAATCTTTCCTTTGTTTTTGGGTTCATGGATTGTGTTTGTGTGATTTTTTTGTTCATACTGTATGTAGGTATGGTATATTAATTATATTTGTTTTCTTTGGGTTTGAATTAATTAATGAATGATATTTTTATTGATGATGATATACTTGATATACTTGATATTTAAAAATGCAGCAAGAATAATATGTGTGTGTGTTGGAAATCACATGCGTAGCACGTGCATTGAGCACGTGCCCTCATACATATATACTCCTCCGGTGCTTCCGGATGCTTTAGAGTAATATACAATAGACACTCTGTTGATTCTACCTCTATAATTCTCTATTAAGATCTCCACTGCGTTTATAGCTTGCTCTAACCTCAACAGTGTGTGTGTGTGAAAATGTATGGATAGAGTTTGAGTGAGTGAGATTGAGTGGGAGAGGAAGAGGGAGAGGGAAATGGGATATTTGAGGTAAGATTTAAATATATGATTATTGTTTATCGAGGATACATACAAGTAGTAATTCAGATTGTGTATTGACTTTTCTACTTTGGCTTCAACTAACAATCTATTTACCATCATAGAGGACTTGTATATAGGACTTGAGAGCCTATCGGGAGTCTTTTGTTTAGTCTCTGTTTCTAAATAAATATCGTTGTTGTTGTTGTTGTTGTTCTTGTTGTCGTCTGTTCCGAACTTTCTCCAACACTTCTATATGACTTATGACCTCAGAAGTGTTTGCAACAGGTTAGTTAACCTTGTCGGGATTCAACGCTATCATTTCATTCTTAATCATTCGTCACATGGATACTATATATGTTACGGATTGGTTACAACTCTACATAGGAAGTTTGATGTTGATCACACTACTTAAACCCTTTTGGGGATACGTGGCTGAGCGGTAGAGTACTTGGTACCGTGACAATATATAAGCTTGTTGTGTACGACTGTGAGTTCACGTGTGACAATTTATGCCCGACGGCAAGATTCACGCGTTTTTCTGATGCTGTTCACATCGAATTGTAAATCTGAGACACAGATCTCCATCCATCTGCTGAACCTGGCTGCGTGTTGTGTAACGTGCTTTGCGAATGTGTAAAATTTGCCGTGGCAAGGCATGATGTATTTCTGCTGGGGAGTTTTGGTTTGAACATTATTTGGGTTGTGTTTTCTGGCTGTCCCATTTGACTTTAGGTTGTGGCGCCAAAGAGCTCAGGTATGAACGAACCTGTTGCTCTGCGCTGAGCTTGATATCCCTTGTGTGAAAGTGTGGAATGTCATTGTGGAAATCGCTTTATAGTCGGCGATAGGGTTGTTTGCTGGGAAGGGGGGTAGTACAATAAGGATGCCGTGTACTTGAGTGAATGCTACTTGATCTAATCATACTGAAATGAATAGATTTTGTGCAATCGTTAGAAGATCTCTATGCCCCAAGAGGGGACCTTGTATATTTTTCGAGCTTAATAGCTAGAGTCTCATATCACGCGAGGTTACACAGAATAATTATTTATGTTGAGAGTACGAGATTCGGTTTGGAAGAATACTAGTTACGAGATATATATTTTGATTGTTTGTATGAGAAGCATACGGAAGATGTGGCACCCACGATTGCGTAGGTCCTGTGTGTTTAATTGTATTCTATCTGAAGAGCTAACTATGTACAGGAAGTAATAGGCCTTGTATAGACCTATTGAAAGAGCCAGTCTCTTTCGCATTCGCGTAGGGCTTTACTACAGTAGCCATCGAATTGAAGTCATTCACTTCGTCCACACGCTGACTGCTTGCTTCAAAACTTTAGATAATAGAGATCAATTGCTGCAGTTTGGGGTCTTTAGGGAAATCAGTATTCAAATTTACCATTCAATGGTTCGGAACTTATTCACGAAATGGATTGAAGAATGTTTCAAAAATCATACGTCTTGCAACGCCAACTCGTCCCTGCCGGAGTCGGCTGAAATGCCTATTTGAATAATCGATATAATGTCTATTGAAAGCAATATAGAGCTTCGTCTAGTGAATAATAGCGATATCGGTCGAGAAAAATATATTGCTTTAAGTCATTGCTGGGGAAAATACTAACTATCTATGACTACCTCTGAGAATATTGATTCCAAGTTCAAAGGGATATCCTTACAAGTGTTATCCCAAACCTTTCGCGGTGCTGTGCGCATCTGTCGGGACCTTGGGATAAGATACCTTTGGATTAATTCCGTATGTATAATCTAAGATAACGTCATGGAATGAAGACGAGAAGCCGGTCGTATGTCAACGGTTTACGGCAATGCCTTACTTGTGCTTGCTGCGTCTATTTCTCCCAGTGATGAGCTTGGTATAATTCGTGAGCATCCATACAGCTACTACCACATTATTGATTTCGATTGGAATAACAATCCTCTGAATTTGAAAATACAGCCTTAGATATTCCACAACAATCAATGTCTCATCGCCTTTTACGATAGTCCTCTGTCTGAACGGGTATGGGCGTATCAGTAACGGTTACTCGGCCGGCGAGTTCTTTTGTTCAACAAGCCGAACTATTATAGAAGTGTATACGTAAAGAAGTGTGGAGATGCGAGTGCGGTGTAGGCGACAACAAAGAGGACTCGAATCAGATATACAATTTGAATCATTAGCTTGAAGTTAACCACAAACATACAGAACTTATTTACTGTTGTTGGCGGCTGAAGATTGTTACATGTTACGCCTCCAAACGTCTGCCTCAACCAGGGGACCAACTACCTGCTATCTTTGGAATTGCCGAACTTTTTTAACGGCAACTTGGAAACGACTATCTAGCAGGGCTGGGGCGTAGAGATCTACCGCAGGGGCTACTTTGGAGAACCTCCAATTGCTATGCATCAGGCTTGCCATGGAGATATCGCGCGCCTAGTTGGAGCTGGGTTGCAGCCGATTCCCCACCCAAATCCGAGAAAATTAAGAGTGCAGAATTCTGCGTTGAGGTTTTGGAAGTGTGCTGTAAGCTTTTAGGAAAGGAGCTGACTGGCGAAGTTACGGATGGCTGGCTTACCATCTGTGGACCACTCGGGAAAGCACTAATTAGATTCCCAGCAGAATACTTCGGAAAGGGATCCTCGGAAAATATCCGTCTTGCTGTGGATGAGAATGATTATTATGGAACGCATTTTCCCATCGACTTCTTGCTCGAGGTCAAAACCGTTCAGATAGAGGAGGGTGGACTGGAAGAAGAAATCGTCGTGCGGTCACAAATGAAAAATAGCAATCTTCAGAACGCCCAGATGAGCCCAATTCTTCAAAGATCTCCGAAGTCAGTCTGGATGTGTGGTGTTTGAAGATATGTCAAGTTGACCAGCGCGGTATGAAGGGTATGGTTTTGGTACTTGGAAAATCAGAGAGACAGAAGGGAAGGTATGAACGTCTTGGCCTGGGAGAAATCAACTCAGAGAAGTCTAGAAGGGCATTTGCTGCTTCTGCAGTCAACGTTACAATAACAATTGTGTAGCCATATATTATCGTATGCCCATTCTACAATTTTCGCTCATCTCAAAATATATGTGTTGCGATACGAGTGAATGTGTGCACGTGAGCACTAGCTCACTAGCGCACAAGCGTATTGCATATAAGCTCTCGTAGCTCTAAACTCAGAATAGATAGACGCAATACAATATTATCACGCTGTAAAAGTGATATCACCAACAGCCTGTAGCTAATTGGATATATATAGGCTCAATTCTTCCGTGACAAATATATTATACCATACCGATTATCAAGACGTCATAATCACCACCGAGTTGATACCAACAATATGTGCTTGATTTCTCAAGAGTCAACGTTCTCTTCGAAGTATTTCTAGTGCTGCGGCGGAAACTAATCTGATTCTGTAATCTCTATCTTATAGTCAAACCTAGTAAAAAAAGGTAATAAATATTTAAAAATTGTAATTTAGTAGTAAATTTATTATAAATTAAATTGAATATAATATTACATTATAAAAGAGTATGATCTATCAGGGGAAATTACAAAGATCTTTATTTATACTAGTATGAATCGTACATTCTACTTTTCGGATTCTTATATCTTACTCGAATGAATATCTATTTGGTTTTTTGACTCGTGTTGACTTGACTTATATTGTCCTACCTAGCTATAGATTGTGTTCTTGATTATCAGTATAGTTCAATGACTGGTCGTCTTACTAACACCCGATAGCCAAATTCCTCCAATGCTTTTTGAATCGGCACAAGTTATTTTCCATGTTGTTCTTGTCTCGGTCAATTATTGACGGTATAGATTGTGCGGCAAGTTCAGGTTCAAATGCTTTCGGAATAAAAAGCTTCAGGAGTGAATCTTCAGCTGGGACAGATCCGCCGAGATTCCGTCGTTGTTGAATCGATGATAGACATTATATAATACGTATTTTCAATTCAAGTCAGAGAAGCCATTTATAACGTAGTGTTGGTTTAGAGCTGCTGATATGTTATCAGGGTTGGAGGACCTTGGTGTTAATGTATTCTTATTCTTGATTGGACAGTGCACAAACACCTGCAGGCTGTGGCTCGCGTAAGGTAGATAGGTAGGTAGGTAGTTAGGTATATCTATTCAGCGAGGAGTTTGTAGTGACTACCTAGACACTCTGAATATTACTAGTCATAGATCACTGTCGATGAGAATCACAACTGCGCATAATTGCACATTATGGGTAAAATAATAAGTTACTGCTAAATAAAACGACTATTCCGCACAAGCAAATTTCAACCAGTCACCCACAATATGACTACCTTCATGATTGTCTATCCCATGTCTTCTTACTTAATCTCTTTCTCATCTGTCATCTTCCAGTCAAATGGTTTTGTTAAATTCTTTACGTACTCAGTCCCCGAGCTTCAGTTCTACTTTCCACACCCACCCTGCTCTCGCCCCCAACTATCTCTTTCGCCAAACGAATTCAGATATCGAATCGCAGATGACCCCTTTAATTCTAGACCGTGAAAGTCTATACATCACATTGAACAGACTCGAAAACGATGTGGATCTATTCCACTGGGGGATTTATCTATGGAAAGGTCTTGCCAAATCAGACGGTATTGGAAAATATTTTCATGTCACTGACAGAAATTGTCCGGATAAGTTTTTGTACGAAGAAACACGGAGCCCTGATATAAGAAGAGCCATAAATGTGCTTGTAGCATTGAAGATTGCTATTGTTAAGCCTGCACAGTGGGATAGACTAGGAGAATTATTGAGTCAGGTACACATTCATGAATTAACTACTTGTCGTACTTGGGTTTTAGAAGCACTTAAAGCTCTCGATAAAGAAGGGATTGTTAAGTTGAAGGATGGTGGCGTTGAAAACATCGAACGGGAATGTCTGAAATATGCGAGAATCAGAGGAAAGATCATCCAACAAAGCGATTACTGCAAATTTTGATCATCCATCTTCTGTTGATGAGGTGGCTAGAGGAGGTAGAGAGGGCCAGGGAAGATGAAGATCTAGCAACGGAAAGGTGTAAACCCACTGGGTAGTCGGTGAGAAATTTAAATCTATAAACTTATTTCAGATATTTGAAATCCATGAAACAAAAAACCGATTTGGACTAACGAGATGATTTGGGTTATTGAAGCGGTCTGGTATGGTGATGCTTTTAAGTCTCAAACCTCCGAGGAAACTATGAGTATTGAATGCTTTCCAATAAATGCTGTACCGACTGCTGGAAAACCCCTGTGCAACATCAATACCAGGCTCTAATTATTGTACACAATTTTGAGATAGAGTGATGAGCTCTAAGACTCCAAATCGCCTCGCGTATAATTCAAGAATCTAATGACCAAAACTGATTTGTGCCGATCTTCAAGTCTTCCAGACACAGTATTTCTCATTTATGAGAGCCTCCACCCATATCATAAAGTATCAGACCGGTTTTCAGATTCTCACAGGTAACATATTCCGATTTTCAACTTCCAGCAACGACTCATCAAATTTAACAACCAAAAGGTGTCATCTCCCACAACTTCATTTCGGTCTTTAATTCTTTCTCATACCTATTCCCAAATGCCCTCCTTATAAGTTCCATCTTATCCTTGTGCAACAAAATTTTGTACATAGCCTTAGTGACCACCGACACGCGTCATTACGAGATAATTCTCATCTCCGTTTTCTGCGACATCGACGAAACGTGGTGCAGGGATGGATGCATATCGTTCAATGAGTTTGAGGGCGTTAGGTTTTTTCAGACCAGAACGTGTGGTTTGCTTAATGTAAAGTCCAAAAGTAACTCGAGTAACCGATACTGCTCCGGTGGGTCCATATAGCCATCTCCCGAATCGTACTAAGTAGTGATAGCAGTATACACGGGCTGTAGACTGAACACAACCATAAGCTACAAAAAAATCGCCTGATTGGGGGAAATGGAAAATCCGAGAGTAATCCTAAGCGTCGGCCCTTTGGCCAACCTTTAGAAATCTTGTCATCGACAAAGAATTGATGTAATGCAGTGGCGAATCGAGAATGAACCTCGAAGAGATGAGGGCTCGATAGAGGAAGACGTTTCATATCAGGTATGGATATTTGTGTAACCAATATATTATCTTCCCATTCCGTGCCATCTCCAAGGAAAAGACCGTAGCAGTCTTCGGGGAAGAGCCTATACAGCCGGTGCTATTTGAGACCTTTCAATACAGAAGTCAATTTGTGGATATCATTGCTCACCATCTCCTTTTCTTCAACTCGCTTGACAGTCCGATAGGTTTTTAATTTCATTGTAACATGTCCCGCCCGAAAAGCCTTGTGCATACTCGGGGTGAGGAGCCACAAATTTTTGTGATAGCTTTCGTCATTTTTTACTTGGTCTGAGGGAATGGTACGCAGCCGTGCTACATAAGAAGGTGTCAAAATATATCTAAGACTCGGAGAAGGCGTCCCTGACGCTTGTTAGTAATTATATCTAGTTCTTTCTAATCATGAGTGTAGTAATTTTAGCCCACTTCGTTGGCCGATTCAATTTCCGTCAAGCATGGATGGAGGGATCACGTGCACCGATTCTACAGGTAGAATTGAATCCTTATGTCGCATGTTGGTCAAGGAACAGCGGGGATCGTCTCTCTCATAGAGCAGATCTTCAAAGCGCTTAGGTATCGGATCAAATGTTGTCACTAGATATGGTCAGTTTGATCAAGCAATAGGAAACTGTCTTGAGTTGGGACACTTACGCCTGTCAGCCAGCTTTCTCCAGTCCAGTAAGAATCGAATAAGTTGAGGCTCAACATCCGGGTTGAAATTCAATGTCGAGGTCAGATAGTTTGCTGCTATATCCGAATCGACCGCCCCTTCGATAAAGTACTTTAAGAGCAAATGTTTACTCGGTGAAAGATCGCTTGCCGATATTATTTCAAGCGCATGATCAGTATCCATCCTGTAAAATGAGAGATATATGTAGCTTCCATGCGACGAAAGCACAAACTAACAAAAAAGGTTCGCAGAAGATTGATGAGTTTTCTTATTGATATCGATGTTGGTATTGGATTTTGGAATTCAGATATTTTACTAAAGATACTGGTTCATGAGGTTCCCCTTGTATTGTACAAATGAGTGAAGATTGACACGCGATATTCGCATGCAAGATTGACAGGGTCGGTAAAATGGGGCACGGTGCACCCTATCACATGTGAAGTACAAGTCTGTTAGATGTGCGTATGTGGAAGAATGCCAGACAGAAAGCCTTGATACAAAAACACCATAGTTTTTTTTAAAGCAATGAATCGTGCATTTAGAACTAATTATCTACTACGCATCAACCTAAAAAAGCGATCCTACACAAGCAAGGTCAGTCAGTATTGATTCATCATCACGTAAAGTTTTACGGTATAAGTGGTATTTGAGGTATGAAAATTAATTTTTGTGGTATTTGAGGTAATTACCGAAAGTTTTATATGAACACTATAACCCACGCTGTATTTTTCACTCATTCGGTGGACCTACCACACTAGTATGAGCCATGAAGATTGACGCGATAGATGATTGCATGCAACAGGCATAGAAGCATTATGAACCCCCAGCAAGAAAAGCCACGCCAAACTTACAAACGAAATTTGAATAATCGAGGAGGAGTCCTCGGATCAGGCCAACGAAAACCCACTTTGGGAGGATGTGACTGTTGCTGCGGAGACTTGTCGCCTAGCATAAACTACTTAATCTTCCGAACAGGTTGAATTCCAAGGTTGAAGCTGTGCGGGCGATCTTCAATGCCATATCTTTTGGGCTATTAATAGCCTTCAAGGAATGAGAATGTCACATCCCCGACTCCGTCGGAACCAATCTTCTTATATTGGGTAGGAACGGAAAGCTGCTCTATGATGAGTCATAGTATTGATAGCGCGCCAGCCTAATAATCTTTCGGGACCGGTTGCTGTAGTTTCTCCCGTTAGCAGATGTCCCGTATCTACTATTTTCAGTCTGATCGACCGTTTACATATAGTTAGCTAAGATGAGAATAGCATCTCAGCCAGTGACAGGTCTTTTGTAGTCACTTACTTACACATATGAGCAGAGACGCTAATATGAGCAGAAACATGAATCGAGGGCAGAGTTGCATCTTCTTTAATAAAGAGGAAACTTTAGGGATATACCAATACAAAAACTAGAAGAAATCTTCTCGATGTAGAAGCCCTCGCATTATTTACGTAAGTGCAAACCAATCGTCAAAAAAGATAGAAGCTACGATATGACATACACATATACAAAAGAAGCAAGCATAAAAGATGAGAAAAATGAAAGGCGATGTTATCTCCCGGCTCGGCATGGAGAACCCCGTTTAATGCGCAGGCAATGCACGTACGTCTGTAAATGCTACTTCCCACCCACCTGGTTTCTCGTTTGATAACAAGACCTTCGAAACAAGCTATTTGCTGCAAAGCGCTTCTTCTGTATAGACATCCGGCTCGGTACCGGCAGCTGGCTTGAACCAATCGTTCGATAGGTTGTCAAAACAAGCAGCCTTCAAATGAACATCTCTTCGAATTTAGTGTTCATTGGTTCGAGGGGTCTTGCGTAGTACAAATCTGAAGGCTGTGTAACGCCAAGAAATTTCCGTTTGCTGCGTTTCGCGTTTGTGATTTCGCCATGTGCGCGATTAATTTATTCAATGATCCAGCACCAATTGAACTTATCGATGTCTCGCAGGCTTACAAGTGCCGGGAGCCTAACATGATGAATCATAAAGCAGTTCGACGAGACCCTGGTCGATATTGAACCCCTACTCCCACACTCTTCATTTTGCTTCAAATAAGCAAGTCACTTATGTCTTGCTGAAATGTTGATGGGGAGTTAATACTAGCTGGATAGATAAATAGAGCAATCCAATCTATACTAACTGAAAACTGATGGCCGAACCACATACGAGCGAAACTTAACACCTAGAAATACTTCATACTTAATCATCATCATCATCATGAAATCTAAGGAATTTCCCAAGAACTTTCTTTTCGGCAGCCGTGAAGATTATATTCTCAAAACCCAACTTGAAAGCATATCTGCCCAGATAGAAGAAACCGTAGAAGTTACCACCCAGAATTCCCAGTCGATGCATTCCACCTCGGCCCCGCCAAATACACCTTGGTCCCCAGAAGACGCATTTCAAGATCACCAAAGCTCACACGAGGGTCAAGAAACCCGTTCAAATCTTGAGAATGGACTTCATTCCAGTATCAATTCCCAATCTCAAATAGATTCATCCTCAGACGAGTGTTTTGAACACTGGAAAATGGTCGCCATCAATTCCCAGAAAGAGAACCAGAAGTTAAAGTCTCAGCTTATCGAAATCAAGGCACAAAACACTAATTTGATTGATGCACGGAACCGACGAGAGATCAGCAAAGGTTCAACCGAGACTATTTGGTATGCCCTTCTACAACAAAACTGGCAACAAGTTCAACGAATCAAAGAGTTGGAGAAAGATGCAGGTTTCAGAAATATTGACGGGCAGCTTGAAGTACGACTCAGTTCCAAACAGATCGGTTCGTTCATGGAAAGAATGAGATTGGCCCTGGAGTCCATAATGCACAAGAACGGCATTAGCCTACGCACCAATGCGGATATTACAGACACCAATACCGATCTCCAACATCTTTTCCATCTTTTGTATGGTACCGAAACGAAATTGGGGCTTGAGAAACTTATGAAGGGTCTAGATCCACAGCTCTTACTTCGTGGTCTTGCATTGGCAGCGGTGAAACAGTGGATTTTCATGACAGACTTTCCAGCATTCAAGGAAAATCGCTTGTCATTGGCGCAAATGAAAGTTATTTTACAAAAAGGTATAACACTAAGTCAAGTTTCCTTCGTTTCTTGCAGCATGCTAATCATTCAATACTTCAATCTAGGCGACTGTAAATGTGCTCGCAAACTTGCTCTGGAGAGCTACATTAGTATAATACGTGATCCTTCTTTTTCGGAGAATGATTTGCGCGAAGAAACACAAAATCTTGTGTTGAGATTTTCCAAGGCCATTGCTCCTCTTTGCAATCCTCCGCATAATTCTGAAAAGGTTCTCAATAGCATATGGGTCGATGCAGAAGGCACAGTTGGAACGTTGTTTATAACAGCCTTGACTTTCAAAGCCAGTACTGTTGCCACTGAGCAAAAGTATGAATTCGTTATATATCAACCAGGAACGGCAACAACTGAAGCTTTACCGGTTCTTGAAAGTCTTGCTGTATCCGAGCAATCAGGGAAAGACTTAACTTGCGAAGTTTGGAGACATGCCTCTCTATATGTTTATGAAATAGAGACTGCCTCAGAACGAAATTATCCTGCGGGGATGGTCAAACCAAGCAATTTCATCATGCATGAGGGACAAGTTCGCGAGGAAAAGTCCTGTCTCAGAAGTGAATTAGTAGTTTCAAAGGGTAAGTCATCACTCATTTGGACAGAAATAATAGACAGGGCTAATAATTGTTCAGAATTTGACGAAAGTCGTTGGAATGCCGATGAAGAGATCAATCCACTAGCAAAAACTGGACTTGAAAAAAAACAAAACCCCGACAGAAATGTAAAAGGCCATCGAAACAATTCAGACGTTGTTGATACGACGAATATTGTAAAGTTCGCCACGAAGAATAGATTGCAGCGGGGTACTAGGCCATCGATCATTGATCGGACAGGTAGGTATTCCCAGTAAATACTTAAGCAATGTGGTGAGACGCCTAGAAAATCGACATCCTATTGCTCGACCTGCTTGAACCTGTACCCAGAAGAAATCCTCGAAGAGCACCTGAAGAAAAGTAAGTTACCTTGTGTTTGAACTAATAGAACTAACAAAATGCAGGACCTGTATGGTGCCAAGCTCCTTGCTCTGTATGCAATGAGAAATATACTCGAAGGTCGGACATTGCTAAACATAAACGGCACCAAAAGAACGAAAGATTCGATGCGGAATTGAGTGGTACCAAGGGAATAAAAACATCTCCCCTTGACTTTTTAGTAGAAGTCGCAAAAAGAAAAATTGATGCCAATAGGGTGACAGCAGTTGCGAAGGTAGAATTACCACAGAAGAACTCTGGTAAATCAGGACAAGGATCCAACAGGAGATCATCGCGGTTGAATGGCCAAGAAAGCAGAGCTCTTGGGGTGGAAGATGACATGCCTCCTGAAGTGGAGGACGCCAATTCTCCTAACACGAATTGCAATGTCCCTCTTGACATAGGAACTGGGGATCTCTACGACATCTCTACAGTCGATGAAACTGAAATAAGACTAGCGATACCGAAGTCTTCAAGTTGTGAAAAGTGTGGGGCGATATTTACATCTAGTGAAGGCGTTACCAAACACCAAAAAATGAAAAGTATGGCAGAGCTACGTACTATGTTGAACTATGAGCTAATTAACGACCTTAGTTTGTAGACTGTGCCCTAAGTGTGGAAATTGGTTTGGCCGCAAGCAAATGCTCAGACATAGTTGCAACCAACAAAAAATCGCAAACCTAGAATGCGACAAAACGACCCTTACTGAGCCCCATGGACTTGGTGGGGATGAAATATCTGCTGCAACCACGCAAGCTACTCCTAAATCTTTAGGTGATCTAGAAACGGAGAGCCTGGACATATCAAATGGCGATTGCCACAAGTTACAAGCGGATGCAATCTGTAGTCAAACAATCTCTCCTCTCTCTGAATTTGAAAGGTCTCTCGTCCTTGCAATGACTCCAGTACAAAATCCGCCAAAGCGACCAAGGCCCTGTACAGACCAAAATTCAGAAAACCCGCATGCACAGGGATATAGTTTTGGTCCTGAAGAAATTGAAGACATGCGACCAATTAAATTGCGTAAGTGAAATTGATTGTTACGAAAGCAATAGCTAACAGCATCAGGTCGAATGAATGTCACGCAAGAAGTGGCTACAATGACAAGTTTTCCAAGTTTCTCTGACCAGAAAACAATCGAATTCAATGGTAATCATGTACAAGCACCGATTCCTTCTCGATCCACAACTTTTGAGTTTGAGAGGTGGCAGACTATTGCTCCCATAGAATCCAATGAGCGGGGATCAGGCATGGATTTTAAGAGTCCCAACTTTGACAACTCTGCAGGCCCTCGGAATGCCTGGGATTTGGAAAGCAATTATATTGCCTTCGATTCTCAACACGATAGTTTCTTGGGTTCATTGGGAGACTGCCAAAATCCTTTCAGCATCTCTCAGGACTTTCACAGTGAAAATCTTGTGCCTTCCACTAGGTCAACAGTGTATGTGAACGAATCTCGACCTCTTGATTTTTCTACCCAGCCCCTTGCCTACGAAAATTCTCATACCGTAGCGAGAAGACAACCTCAAGGATCAACACACCCGGTGCCATACCATGTAACAAGGGAGGGAAATTTCGGTAATCCTCAGCGAAAGTCTGGCAATACCATCGCCGACATTCTTAATGCCGACCTTCTGAATGCTGAAGGGGTTAGTTATGATTATTGATGAGGGGCTCTCCTTGGTGTGTGAGCGAGGTTGTTGGCAAACAGTCAAATTCTTGCTTTACATGATGTGCGTACTGGGTTGGCTCGAGGTTGGGTCATATGTGTGCACGACCCAAAAATCCCCACTCCCTATTTTGTGAGGAATTCTGAGGAAAATTGTGGAGAGAAAAGATATCGAGCAAGCATTGATGTATGGCGACGGTCATAAATCTTTGTATGTCTAGTTGTATGTGCTTTTGTCTCCTTCTGCAACAAGTCGCTCACCTAGGTAGTGACTTGAGTTCGGAAATGTGAGTCGTATCAGTGTGTCCAATAGTTCGGACTGCAGTCCAACAATGAAGATTATCAAATCTCCAAACCAATGAGAACATTCGAATCATTTGAGATATTGAGTTTGATTGGAGTATTGAACCGTTTTCAGATTTCTAATTGCTTTTGGACATTCACGCCCTTATATTGCTGGACTGCAGTACGGACTATTGGATACCCTGACCAGTATTCAAGAGACCTGTTGATTTTGTGATACCAACCTTCATGCATCAGGCCGGTTTCGAAACGATTTGTGAAACTTCATCAAAGCCATGTCAGGTCCAAAGGTGCGTAAGCAGCAAGAGTGAAACAACAGAAGTGATGAATGAGATGCAGAAGTGTCGAGTAACTGTAGATAAGCTTTTCGCTTCTGGCAATTCTGGAGAAGATAATAAGAGCTGTTCAAGCAATCGAACACTCAAACATGCAAACACATGAAGCATAGGTGGGTAGATTGGATATATCTGCGTACCCACTGGTGGATAAGTACTGGACAATTTCATTCTTCGACGTGATTAGGCCCAGCCTGGTTACATCCTCCGTGTTCACGACCTCCCCTGCGCCCAAGTTCCAAACCCTGTCCGATGATGCCGGCATCTTTTGATAGACCTGGTGGACCGGACTCAACTCACATAGGAAAGAATACTTAGAATACAATTGACGCTCGACAATTGATGTATTTATTCTGCTTCTTGTTTGCTTTGAGTTCGAAGACCAACTAGGCAATTATCTTCATTGATTGATTGGACCTCACTTCATTTATCTATCACGGTCAGACAAAGCTAACAAACATATACGGCTCCCGCGCCTACAATCACAGTCACATCTGCAGATCCCATCGTGCACTCGATTTAATTCTGGGACTGCCTAGGTATCTTCTGTCTATCGCCGCTACCTCAGACACCACTTCACGCTTTATTCGGAGGTTTGTTGCATACGACTGCTCTATCGCGCACCGCCATTCTGGTGTTTGGAAAAGTTGGACGTCTCTCAGAACTGTCTACAATATCGATCAATAAAAGAACCATTCCTTCTGGAAGTCTGCGAAAAGGATATTACTAAACAAGCAGTCGTCTTATCGAATTACGATATCATCGTGCATGTACATGGGTTGCCAAAAGTAAAGCGTATCGCTCATCTTCCTCCCGGATCAAGGGTTTCGACTTCCTGCACCGACTCCCTGCACCGATAGAAGCGGCCCGCAGTTAGCACTACATATCTTTGCCATATCTCTCGGCCTCCTAGGTATCAATCTTGCGAACAAATTATCTGCAAACTTAGAATGGGAGAACCACAAGCTTTGCCTCAGGAGAAAATGGAGGTTCCTCATTGTGAGTCTCTTGCTCAATGGTTCTTAGAATCATGGCTAATATTCCTCAAGCAACTTTCACATTAGCCAAACCGGATCGGCGAGGTCGAACATTCCCGCAAGCTATCGCACATCGAGGATACAAAGCTGCGAATCCAGAAAATACCATGGGCGCATTTAGAGGTGCTGTTGAAATAGGCGCGCATGCGATAGAAACCGATTTGCACATCACAAAGGACGGGGTCTTGGTTATTTCACATGTGTGTTATAACCTTAAGGATAACATTTCTCGGTGAGAACGATGGCTAACGCGCCTCTCAAGGACCCAAGCCTTAAGAGATGCTTTGGAAAAGACGCAAAGGTCATAGATTGCGACTGGTCGTATATATCTACCCTTCGCACTGTTCAGGCCCCTCACGATCCTATGCCTCGCCTTACCGATCTTTTAGAATACCTCACTACACCTGGGTTAGAAGATATATGGATATTATTAGACATCAAGGTACTTTTTCCGCTATTGCTATGTTAGAAGAGAATTCGAGCTAACGAGAGCAAAAAGCTGGATAATGATGCAGACCAATTAATGAGTTTAATCGCTTCATCGATTAAAGAGGTGAAGCCAACAAGACCTTGGAATCAGAGGATTCTATTAGGCTGCTGGGCAGTAAGTCATTTCTCTCTTTCTACTCAAACCTTTCCTTGTCAGCTATCTTTCTGCGCATTTTGGAGGGTTACTGACGAACATTCATCTAGGCCAAGTATGTTCCTCTGTGCGCCACCTTCCTTCCCGATTTCCCCATAACGCACATTGGATTTTCAATAGGGTATGCGAGAGAGTTTTTGTCCATACCTAATGTAAATTTCAATATGCTACGGCAGATTCTAGTCGGTCCTGGCGGTTCTAGATTTATGGCCGACGCCAAAGCTGCAGAACGATCTATGTTGGTATGGACTGTCAACGAAGAGCAATGGATGAGATGGTGTATAAAAAATAAGATAGATGGGGTTATCTCTGATGACCCCAAAAAGTATCTGGAATTGTGCGAGAAATACGATTCTGCAGATTCGAAAGAGCCTGGCTTCGGGCTCAAAGATTGGGCATTGATTATATGGTTTAATCTATTGGCCATGCTATTTTCATGGCTATTTAGGTACAGATATGGCTTTAAAATAGACAAGAAAAAGGTTAAAGAAGGTTATG
This sequence comes from Botryotinia calthae, assembly GCA_004379285.1. NCBI lineage: Eukaryota > Fungi > Ascomycota > Leotiomycetes > Helotiales > Sclerotiniaceae > Botryotinia > Botryotinia calthae. The sequence continues at coordinate 35,187 of PHWZ01000155.1, read as the reverse complement.
AGACATCGAGGCGCAATGCGGCATTGTCTTCGTGACACATCAGCTCTAGAATATTTTGAAAATTAACGAGTACGCATGAGTTTTGCCGACTTTTCTTCCCACAGGCTTAATATGATTCACCATAAGAACCTCAAAGCACTTTGGTTATCAAAGTGGAAGAAGTGAAGAAATCGAGGAGATCTGTCAAATGACGGCGGTGGGTTCGAGATGTTCTGTCTGACGCCGTTGGAAACGCTAAGTGTGATTCAATATCAATAGCAGAAGTGTACTCGTTCCTTCATTTGTATCTATTGTTATTGGTTTCTTTGCAGCAAATGACCCTTTACTCCTTGAATCACCAGTTTCCTAGATCCAATCATCATTTCTTTTAGCAAAGAATCATATTCGCGTTAAATATATGTAATTTTTCGCTTTGAATATGTCTTCAAATTCTTCTTCTTATTTAATCTACGCAAGAACCAGAAATGTGCAATACATACACAATAATACTAAAGTGCAATCACAAACAAAACTATACTCACCGCTGCCCCTTGTATCTTGGTGCACCACGACAAAAGTGTGTTAAAACCCCTCCGACTATTGCTCATTACTTTGTGAGCTGCCGCAAGTGCCTAGGCCAGGAGAGTGACAAGTTTTTGGTACAGTGGGTGGAGAGGGAAAACGAGTCTGAAAGTGGTACTGTTGGCGGAAAGGAAGGGAACTGGAGAAAGGGCGAGGAGAGCAACTACATGTTGGCCATAGGGACGTTTGAAATTGTGGCAAATGGAGATGAGACTGGTAGAGTCAAGGGTGTTAGGGTATATGAGAATGGAACGGAAGAGGCACGACGCGAGAAGAAAGGACTGAAGAATGTTTCTCTAGATCTTTCTGGAACAAACAAGGCAAGCTTCGACGCTGGACCATCGAGCGATATATACGATCAGATTAATGAAAGCACGCAAGAGCTCAGGCTTGACGGACTGAGAACGCAAAGTCTTCCAATAAAGGGCAAATCTAGAAAACTCAACGTATTTGGAAGTCTACGAAAAATGATCGTTCGACCGAAAAGTGAGCAGGACACCGCGGCAACGGGTGAGCATAAATCGCCCACACAAGGTACTGTCAAATCAAAACTCAATAGATTCAATACGATCACTGGCGGTTTCCGAGCAGGAAAGAAGAGCGAAGACATGGAAGAAGAAAGTTCTCTGTCTGCATCGGCAGATGATTGGAGGGTTGATGATGCGACGGGTTTTGAGTATCTTACGCCTAAAGAATTTCTCGACCTTCATTTTCAAGGCGTAGTCGCGGGCAGCAGTGGTACAGAAGTTGCGATATCAAATGCGGTTTCGGCACCTATCGAGATACCTCAAAAACGTCAAGATAATGCATCACAGAAGTGGACTGCCGAGAGACGGGCTGGAGAATATATGAGTGAAATCGGTCGAAATCCCTTTGCAGATAATACTGCAGTTATTGCCGACCCCATTATTAGAGATTCTACAATATCCGACGCCGAAAACAGCTACCGGGAAGAGACATCAGAGCGATGGAGTCATGATACTCACTCAAGTGGACGAGGAAGAATGAGCCGAGAAACCGAGTTCTCTCAGTATGATGAGGAACGAATGGATATCATTACCGAGGCATTCGATGGAGATACAATTAACCTAACGCCGGATAACATCGATGATGTACTTGCAGTCTGGAAAGGAGGGTTTGGAACTTCGTCGCCTTCGTCGACTATTCACATACCTCCTCGACCTCATGCTTTAAGTCGTTCGGTACACTCTCTTAGCACTGAAGCATTGCCGATTCCTATACCTTTTCGGTCTCAAAGCTCAGGCTTAGATGTCGCGGATTATAGTGCGAGCTTACCAAATGCTCAGGGGGACGAGAAGAGAATTGCTGCAGCTCAGTGGACGCAGGAGAATGATTCCGAGAAAGTATCTTCCGCGCCTTCTGCAACTTTGCAGCGTGGCATGGATTTTGTTGAGCCGCTGAGGTGTTTGGATATACCGCAGAGAAATAACACGATGAAGGAACATCTTCGGGAGTTTGCCTTACCTAAGAGGAGCAATACGGGTGATGCACCAATTACTCGATGCCACCAGGATACCTCAGGGGAATCTCCTCCTCATGGTTTTGCTTTCACTAAGAGGAGCAATACAGGAAACATTCCACATCCTCGACATCCTCTGGCTAACGAACTCACCCAGAACAACACTCTTGCCAGTGTTCCTCAGGCTCCCACAAAAACCCAACCTTTATTGCCAAATATACAAGAGCCTGCGCAAGAAACCATCGCTGGTACCCGATACTCGTCTCTGCCCTCATCTCCTACAATTCTATCCACGCACCAGAAAGGCAAACCGAGTGAACAAGGTCGCGAATCACCTCGAATTTGGAACAGAAAAGGTACACACGTATCTAAGCCCGAACCTCGTACTAATCTCCTGGTACCAGAAAGAACGATCGATAGAATATCTACCATGACAACTATTTCACAATTTATACCTTCGCGCAACGGAGACCTCGATGAAGAAAGTACGACAAATGTTATCTCTCCCAAAACATCCACCAAAGTGTCTCGACGACGGATGGGTACTTCGGATGTGGAGCATCCTATTCAGAATCATGCCAATGCTATTCCTGACGTTCCTGCAATCCCGAAAACTTACGCGAAACACGTTACTGTTCTTCCTAAGATTGGTCGCGATGCAACGGGCAGGTTTTCCGTGGAGCATATCAAGGAAGAAGAGTCGATAATTACAAGATCTAACATAGATAAGAAAGGACCAGGAAAAGTATCGCGGGAAGAGCTAGTAGAAGATTCGACAGATGTATACGCGAATCATACGATAGGTACTTGGGATGCTGTGTTGAGGAATAGTCCGGGTGATGTGAGTCCTCTTAGTTCGGACGAGGATTTGAATAAACTTGTGAGTCCGGTTAGTCCTCTGGAGGGAAAGGCAAGTGGAAATTCTTGGGATGGGGATGGAGAAGAGGATCAGGATTTATATGTGAGTAAAGAGATGTTTAAAGAGGGTTCGAATTTGTTATCGCAGCTCACACATCTATCTACATTCCCCCACTCTCAAAAACCACCACTCTCTACCCTCACTCCACCACAATCTCCACATTTTCTCTCTCCACCTCCCTCTTCATTCCGCCCACCTCCTTCTCGCCCCCACCTCCCCCTTTACTCCCAATCTCCATCTCCATATTCCCTACATCACACTCCTCAAAAAATTTCTTCCAACACAATATCTCCCATTTCCCCCCACGATCCCAATTTCAATCCCAATTTCGATCTCAATCTCGATCCCAGCATTCCCCACATCCGACCCCTACAAATCCGAAAAAAGAATCCAGTTCCTGCATCGAGAAAAACAGAAATGGAAAAATTGCAGGAGATGGAGGAGAGGAGGAAACGGAGAGAGCAGATGGAAGAGGAGTTTCGGAGGGCGGATGAGAGGTTGAGGGGGTTGAGGGATGGGAGGGGAGGTTTGTGATGGGGGTTGGGCTTAGTTTGGGGATTGGGGATTGGTGATTGGGAGAGGGGAGGGGAAAGATATAATGGGATAAGAGGTGCGAGAATAATATGTGTGCGGAGAGCATGGTATAATAGGGTATGATGATATGATATTTTGGCCCAGCAGAAATGGGTACGGAAGCAGACATTGGAGAATAGCAGCTTGAGATTAGATTAGATCAGATCGTATTGGATTGGACTGGGAACCGGACGTTGGGAACGAAGTTTTGCTATACAGGCTCTGGATGTAGGAAATCAGAATACGATTTTATGAAGCTGTTCATGGTCATGGATGCATAGATGGATTGTATACTGCTACTGCTACTGCTACTACTATACTGGCTGGCTCTAGAGTGGAAGATCTGTTAGTTGGTTAATTTTATAATGGGAATTTGTATTTGCTTGAGTGTGTATTTTTGCTATATGTATCTGGGGATGTGAAATGAAGTGAAGTGGAATGAAGTGAGATATACGAGGTCGAATTTGAGCACTTGGGGTTTAGTAGTAGTGGATAGATAGGTAGATAAGTGAATATGATATGTGAGTGAATAAATGCATACAAATGAAGTCCTTGAAACCAAGATTTACTCATGAATACCATCTACTTTGTTACAATACCACCTTGATTTGCCTGTCACTATTGATGATTTGATTCACTCCATGATTTAATGTGTACTTGAATAACCGATATGGTTTTGTTTCCCCTGAGTAGGGTGTATTGTCCTTACAGTACATATGATGATGTATCGAGTCTTCTTAACTACAGAGTACAGTATTGCATGGAGATTTTCCTATTGTCATCTATTATTTGCACTTCATGAGAGTTTACACGTAGATCTGACTGCATTTACTGACTTCTACGTCGATAAATCCTGAAATGATTTGTATAACATGCTCATCCATCATCTCCAGTCGAGTACTTTCGAATCTCAACTCGTATACGCAACCTCACTCGGGGAAGATTCAAAGACACTTGAACCATAAACACAATAGACAGTGCTCACGGTTGCAGTTTCCAAAACTATAAATTCCGTCTCGAGGAAGAGGTCGTGTTACTTACGTCATTCCTGTGATAACCCATGGGGTTTCAACTCTCAGATACATGAAATATACGTATTTTAAGAAGCAATATCAGCACGCCACGACTGTGTTGAGAGGCGATAAAAATATACTCAGCTACCTGCCTTCCCGCGCAAATCAATGTATCAGTGTCTATCACCACCCTTACTTAATACCTAGACATATGCCATAAACTTGCGATTGAGACTTCATCAAAGCCAAAATCCAACTCAATATTCAACATTGACACTTGACACTTGCAAGTCTCTGCGGGAAGTGAAACATCGTAAGTTAAAAAATGCCCTTGAAGAATCAATAATTCCGCAGAGTGGACAAAAATGTCCTCCAACATGAAGATAATCCGCAAGCGAATCTCAGGTAAGTGGAGTGAGTGTATCTCCTCCCCGATCTCCTCACGCCATTTCGATTTCAGCGAGCATTTCCGCCTGATCATTTTTCTCCCTCCATCGCCACCCGATAAACTTCTAGAACGGGAGAATCCTTGCGAGATGTTTTGGCGGATGTCTTAGGTAGAAACAGCGGGTGAGAAGTTGGGTATACATGCGGTGTACTATTCCCTTGTGGAGAATCGTACAATGGAATGTGTGAGGACAGGAAAGAAAAGGAGTCACCGTCTATTAGGTGTGTTGAAGAATTGAGTTTTCGTGGCCTCCATTGTCGTCGTCAAAGCGTTCAGCTTCGATGAAAGACCGATTTGCGAAACGACAGCTGAAATCCACGCCAAGTCTTCAACAACACATCAATATTGGAACACTAATATCCATCCAGTTGTAATAATGTCAAGGGTGAAGAAAGTGTTTAGACAAAAAATTGACGTCCTGTCGTTTCGTTATTCATTTCCTTTGAAATGTGATTATGCTCTTCTTATTGCAGGTTTAGCGGCGTCTGCGAGGTGGCATTATGCACAGGTGCACAGTACACATGAGGTGCGTGAATAGATGGAATTGTGAGGTAACTATAAATCATGCAGAGCAGTTAAAAAGAGGGGAGCGTGGTTGATCTCTCAAGCCTGTTTGGGTTGATTCTCACTTTGCTTTCAGGTAGCGGGGAAGAAGCAGTCTGTGCGCATATTGAATGTCCACTTGAACACTAAAGATGATCGAGAGAAGATGATATCAGCGTGCAAGCCTTCCTGTAAACATTGTAATTGTAGCCGTGGCTATGAGTTATGGTCTAGAAAGCTTAATTGGAAAGGCTGCACGCACCCATGATCGAAGGAAGGGTCCGCATACTATACGACGTATAACTAGATGTTCAGGTGGGTAGGTATTCAAAAGCTGTGACCATCAATCAATATTTTACGCCGACTATTAGTAAGCCCCTGAATATCAAAATAATATTTTGTATTTTGTATTTTGTATTTTGTAGCAGATGAGATATATGTAGGAACATTCAATTGTAAAAAAATACCTTTGTGTTTAATAAATCAACTTATTACATGGAATATTTTGATTTAAATCTCCAATTGTAACTTTGCGTGTAGATCGCCGGCCGTGATGTGCTCTTAGTGAACTGAGCTCCAATTCTCAGCCCCTGAATTATTCCAAATTTTGTACCCCGGTGACCTAGGGATCTCCATGGATACATTCCACCAGATCCGAAGAATCTGGATCTGTGAGACTGGATAACATTTCTTCCGAGCAATTATTCCTAGAAAACTTTCTCGTCATCGAACTTTTTAAAGCAATCGACCCCTAGCGATCTCTAGCGGAAGCTGAACAATGTCTATCGATCGACATGGTGTCTCGGCAGTAAAGTACCACTAGCAGTAGATCCTTTCTCCACCTTTTGGGACCCTAATCACACTTTATCTGACTACATATGCAACTAGAGAACACGCTCGTGACTCAGAATTCTCGCGGCTGATCTGCACTCGCGAGGAACAAGATCTTTCTATTGATCGGTGTACAAGATATGCAAGGAAAGATCATCGAAGGATGAAAGAAGTATTTCTTGAGAGCCCTCAGCCACGCAGCCACGGAATAATTATAAAACCATTCGGAGAGTTTATGTTTTTATGTCCTGCACACACTGACATTGAAGCATCGCGGGACATTGCCTTTACATGGTATAGTCAATGTCTCAAAACAAATATTCTTTGAAGTCTTCGAATATGGCGGTAAGCTCGTCAAAGGGAAACGGATTTTTTCGATAAAGGGTGTAGGGAAGCCAGGAGAAGAGGGAAGGAAAATTGTAAAAGCTAGACATCTTGAAACTATTCACAATCTGGAAACTTCTAGACCTTAGCAAAATTGAATGACATGATAGTTCTTTTAGATTGAGTCCAGCCCTCCGTTGTTCGTCCACGCGTCTAACGGTTTGAACAACGGCTTGTGGGCAAGACATAAAGAGGTACGATAGAAAAGCGTACTTTCAAACTGGTGTAAACGTTCCCTTGACCTGAGACACGGGCCTGAAAGAATCATGCAGGCGGATAAGAGACAGCATGATACATTCCTGACATCGTGTTGTCCAGCGCTTAATAGCGAGACATTCATTGGCCACCCTCGGCAAAAATTACCGTAATCACATGAAATTGGTATTCGGACTTTTCATATGAATAACAAGGGCCAATATTTGCACAAATCTGATGGGCTCAAGCCCTCTTTTGCAAGCGACAAGGCGGTCCGTCACGAGCTTCCTTGCTTTTATCATTTCCTTGAGAAGAAAAAGAAAACATACCGCACGGTGACATTGCCACGATGATTCTTTCATACGCCACAAAACGTGAAGACTCACATGCGCCTCCTGTATTTCCCTCAACGTCGTGTTCAAAATACACGTTTATATGCATCTAATAGTTTGAAGGCTGACTGAAGTCACTGAACCATTCTCGTCCGCACACATCACTTGACACTGCTAAAAATAGAAATCTTTTGTAGACGTCTATTACCGATGAAGCTTCTGTATTGGGACAAGAATGCAGATGAAACAATTACATACCTACCTACACCGGACATCTTAAACTTAAGATCAATCACATCGAATGATTTGCTACTGGGTAGATATGCAAGTTGATAGAAATTAGAAGAGTCGCGTTTATTTTTCACTGAATCGTGTCGCAATTTATTGGAAGCTGGCAGGAAAAGAAAAAGCGATTACAACGTGAAGACCCAAGAAGCAAATGGCCTTTTGGTGCCATGTGAGGTTTTTTTCTCCTTACTGTTGAGGTTGAGTCTTCCACATTCTGCAATCATGCCGGACTTGATGACTTGATGTGATGAGGACCAGTAAGGGGATACAATATGTCATTGTATCCACCATGAATCTAGGCGCATAATTGCGGAAGTACAAAAGTCCGGCTTATACAAGATGAGATGGTAAGATGACAGGAAATCTTTGAGATCTTAATCTGTTAGATACCCGTTCACCCACACCTGCAGATGCAAGCGCGAGACAATCCTCCGCAAAGGTAATCGTTCACATTTCATTACAGCGATGCAATCGTGTGATAATAGACTATGAGTGGTAAAAAGGCTTTCGGATGCTATCTTGGTAAGCTAGTGAGGGAATACGCAATATCCCAACCATGATCATGCCAATGGATGGAGGCTGGGAGATCTATCAGAAAATAAGCACATATACTTGATTTTTGTGATCTTCGTAGATGAGATTTTCATCTTGACATCAATGAACATGGGGAATCTGGTCGAACCCTTGGTCAAACTGCGGAATGTTCCCTTCAGATACGAAGATCGATATTTCAATATTCATTGTAGGGTTCGCCCAATGTTAACCTGTTGTCCTGTTGTGCTGTAGTGCATATGTTGGGGCTGGTGGTTTGTTGGAAAGCGGAACCAGCGATGGGATTTGGGATTGGACCACTGTGCGAGCCAAACTCAGCTCGGTGAGCAGAACCCCGCAGGCTGTAAGCGTATATTCATTATCATCTCAAGCCTACTCTGTATGCGCCCATGAATTACCTGCAGTGTGGCAGTTTGTCGAACCCGAGTCCAAAAGAAATACAGGGCAAGGAGTCGAATTGAAGATAAGCAGATCTTAGATGAAGCTTACATCTGCCTACGTGAGCGAGGGTTTTGCGAGGGTTTTGCGAGGATTAGGACGGACTTCGATGTGGTTTGAGGTTTCTGGATAATGAAAACCCTGCATGTCTTTAGATCCCAGTCCGTGACATGTTTGGGGTAGAAAAACGGTTGTGTGCCGTAAGCCACAATATCAATGATTGAACGGCACTGCATTTCAATATTGATATATTGGGCGACCGAATCCGGATAAGTAGGGACCCAGTAAGGAATCATACCATGCCCAAGCCCAAGAAATTCATTAGATCTGATGCTTCGTGGGATTGATTTATCGAGAGCTCGCGCAGCGAAATCATTTGGAAAGTATCTGCGACTCCTGTTCACTTTCTTGATTCCTTTACTGGGGTAAAACCCCCAAGTGGGGAAAACGATGAGAAGTGATGGTTTCCTGCATGCATCACAATAACCAGGATTTTTGCGTTGCAATACAAGGCTAATAAAGGGTAGTATCATAGAAACAATTCTTCCAGGAGAAAGATGCACACCGTCCGGCGAAGTAGTGACTTGAATGGAGTACCGATGGAAGGGTTCGGTGGAATATCTCCATGGGAGAAGACACTATCCTCAGCAAGCATCAGGGTTTCAACATGCATGAGATCGGTCGATTAACCTTCCCATTTCGATGCGATAAATTGTTTTCGTCTCGACTTTTTAGGAAATGTGGAGTGTAATATACGTTGCAATAGCCTGTGGGACGGTGATAGTGATGAGCAGCAACTTCATAGTGTTCACGTGTTCATCTTGACCGTCAGATAACAGCTTGATCTTCAAAATTGATAATAGAACGTTTACAAAAAGGAAATACCTAAGATTAAAGCAGTAACACTCTGAAATAAAGATACACATTCGAGGTGACGGTGCGGATGTGAATGAAAAGATCCGCACGCGAAAGAATGGGGAGGCTCGGAAGGGAGCTTGGGGAAAACTGACTCGGCCTAATCGTTAATTTTCTACGGAGTATAACGAGCACAAAGATGAACTCAATCGAGGGATTATTAGACTTTTTCGAATCTCACGATCTATTATCTTAGTAGATTCTAGCTGACCACGGTGACATGAGTCAACCACTTTTTTATCATACGTTGGCGCTCCCGTTCCCGCAAGCCTCAAACCCTCGGTAAGGAATAATCGTACGACTTACGTCTATTCACCAACAATTTTAGCATACTCTCCGAAGTCTAGATAGATCATTTGAAACCCCTTGTCATTATCATACTTCTCAAGCACTTGTAAGATTATCCTACCTGAAATGGCTGCAATAGTCAAAGCTATGAGGTTTTGAGAGTGATTAAGTTAATCGTGACTAATGGTGAGAAACAACTGTCAACTCAACGAATTCTTCAACGAATTCAAGAATCCAGAGGAATACCACGTGAATGCCCAGTTTGAAACGGGCAAACGGCAAAAACCTTTGCTAGAAGCCTCGACGGGGCCCACCAACTTCCAGTAAGAACTGATGAAGATCCCGTCCGAGCCCAAGTGTCCACTTTATCATTTCTAGCTTTGGTGTCCGCCTTGTCCAAATTTTGCCAAATGAGACGCTTCATGTATGTTCATCTCGGAGGAAGTTTTGAGATGCAGACATCGATCGAGCTATAAATGTGGCTGACTTGACTAGGAGATTTCCCCCATCCATTGTTGTGACTTATAAGCCACCATCTAATTTAGTGGCTCACATGCAACATTTGGGTATCAACGAAAAACTACCTATAGAAACAAAAGAAAGATTTTCGGAGGCCCGGATGAAGTTAAAAGGTGGGAAGGAAGATTCTTTGACAGTTACCTCAACTGTAGTCTCAAAACTACTGCGAGTATTAATCTTTTGACTAAAATCTAATCGTAATCTGTACAATCTTCATACGCATCGTGCTGTTAGTACAATTAGTACAAGGACTAATCATCCTTTTCCTTTAAATTTTCTAGATCCGACACGGTGGGGAGGATTTAGATCTTTGTCTACGGGGCACAAGGGTATTAATCGGCGATCCAGTGGCCTTGTCATCCATGAATGATGTTTGTGCGCTGCCGTAAGATTTTGGGGAGTCGAATGAAAGTGTAGGAAGATGTGCAACGATGTGCATGATCAGGGGGCCTTTGTGCATCATGAAGCTCAACGAGGATAGCTTGCTCCGTTGTCTTCATCAATAGGAGAAGGACAGTCGTACAAAGTAAGTACTCGGTAAATATTATGGTGCGTGTATCGTAAACATCTTATTGTCAAAATAAAAATACTAGATGCTAAATCCTAGTATTAGACTCAAGAGAAGAAAACCGTTGCGTTTCTAGCAAGGCCTATCCATGAGTTTCACGTGGCGATGATGAGCCTCCTTGTTGTGGAAAGACATAATCTTGGATCTGGATGGGTCTAACTTAAAATTCCTGCTAAGATTATTCGAATCTTGGATCATTCCGATGGGATCAGTTCGTGTTCGGGGAATATGTCACCAGGAGGATCAACACCCATTATAAGTGACCCCTGGTAATAGTAGTCCTCATATGATTTCGATCTTCAAAGCAGTAATGGTTAGACACCATTTCATCCTGTTCTCCCAATGGTTTATTTCATATCAAAAATTAGGATAATCTTAGGTTCTCGGATGAAATGGGAAGTGTTGAAAATAATCTCAAAATTATGACATATTGTTAGTCTTGATGTAGTTTAATGGCTCGCTCATATTGTATAATGATGCATCGTTTGATCCAAGCTACTAGGGTTCGCTGGCCAGCAGAGAGTGTCATATATATCACGCTCACCGAGTCACCAAAGACATATGTAATACGTGCGCTTCTGCTTCTGCGAGCGTAGACGTTGGAGTCCCCACAGGCGGTAAAGTAATGATAGTGTTGGCCAAGACTCACGAGGGAAGACCATAGATGGATGGATGGAAGCGGACCGCTTGGGTGTGAGATCCCGAAACATGCAGCTGTCAAAATAATTACTTGGAACCCTCCAGATTGACATTTGTTTGAGGGCTGTTCCTAAATGAGATCTGAAGGTATCTATCTACAAGGATTTAAATTGCTTAGGAAGAACATATCCAACAATCTGAAGCAATACTCCGCTGGAAATCTTGAGAGATCCGAGCTTTTGGAATGTTTAACGTTTTCCCGCAAATACGGACACTTCGAAAGTTCAAAATTCATTTTGGGTTCTTTGCGGCACAACTATAAAGTTTGACTTTCAACTTTTGGATCAACGAGCTGAATGAAAATCCTTCTGGATCATCTTGGCAAGGAAACTTTTTGGGCACTGTATGAGGCTAAACTTGCAGTATCTCCGTCGGCAAAGTACCTCGGTGCGACAAATTGGGATTATCAGACAGCAGCACAACGATAACCGCGGCCACAAACTATCAGGGGTGAAAATATGCCGATGTCTGAATTAGGAAGATCTTCAATGCAATCTCTGTATCATCAAGGGTTTGAATACCAGCAAAGGAAAAGAACTGTTAGTGACGAGTCCCAAAATGGCCGACGTGTTATAAGAACAATTTTCCTTAGTGCATGAGTGTATGAGTTTATGACTGCCGTGATAGGTTTCATCGAAGCAATCAGTATTTTTGAGGTTAACAAGTAGTAGTATGCGAGTATAGCACCCTAGAACCTGCAGTTAATTAGTGAATGTAACACATTCGCCCTCCAGATTTAGTGAAAATTCTAGGCTATGGCCCATGGCCTCATCCCTTTTTTCTATCAGCCGACGTTTTTCTTAGCAAAGCCTCCGTAAGACCATTCATTAGCATTCAGAGCTTGACGGTTCCAAAGGAAAAATTAAAGTTGGCAAGATCATAAAGGGAAGTGATCTGCCGTGTAGCCTTGTAGAAATTGACCTCTGTTCTGTAATTAAAAGACCTAAAAGATTTGGGGAGATTTCGGCTTAAAGGGGACGAGCCACTATGTGCTCCTCTATCAAGAATTTAGACTTTGCGAGAACAAATGTTTTATTCTAGACATATATGTGGAGGAAAGGATTCAACGTTCCAGCTTCTGTAACAACAGAAGGTGAGATGAACGAAGTGGGCAAAGGCCCCAGTGTGTTCGTGTTCCATGGCAATGGCAAGTTGCGGTAAGATATGGCGAGTGCCCGAATCTATGATGAAAATGAAGTTGGTAGCACAAAGGCAGGACAAGTTGTACAATATGCAAATTGAGGATAAATAACATGCACTTGTGATTTGTCCGTCAGCACTCGATACGGATCATGCAAAGGTTGCCTACTGGAGCAGTAGGTAAAGATAATCACGAAAGGTTCAACAGAATACGATACGTATTGAAGTGGGGACAAGCAGGAAAAGTCACTATACATAATAATCCAAGTAACACGATCTCAAAAATTGTGGCCGCGTATCTGGATACTGCACGTGGTGCAGTAGGAGATGTTTGGATTTGGGAATTTGATAGGCAACAATGCCAACGATATTAAATACCGGCACTGCTTGCTGTACGATGCACCAGGTGTAGGTATCATGCTTACGTGACTTCTATCTCATCGAGAGATGGCCACGAAGAACAGCCAAGTGATTGTGAGACACAAAATTGAGTGCATCATCTAGGGTCTCGATCTAGGGTGCATTAGTCCAGGGTGATTTGCTGGGGCCACCCACGAATAAATGACCATTCCGTCTGTACTGTGAGATTCCAAAGCTTGTAGCGAGTTGCAGGTTGGTAACGATCGGAAAACTTTAAAATGGCGACGGGATCATCGCAAGTGAAATGGGATTCATGATAGGTAACAATATGGAGACATGTATGTACAGTATTTGTAATGATAAAACTGGCGATCGGCCCCTGAATGTGATCCAGAAGTACAGATCTTAGTGATGATCTCGGCGATGTGATACGGGGACTCCTCTGGAGATTTGATTTCGTTCCCAACGGTTCGTGCCATAAAGGCAGGTATCACTAGTAGCTGGTTAGGTAGATATGCTCGAACTTGAGCTACCAGATAACGCCACGGATTTACTCCGATGTTGTCATAACAATAAGCGATCATGATCGCGAACAGTTAAAGATATGTAGCGTACATATCATTTTGAGTTTAACGTCAAGTCCGGTCTAAAGATTGACCTCACTTGCCTACATCAGATCGGACTTTATCAGGGAAAAAGTCTTGTTTTAAGCACTATGATTAGATTCGTTATTTCCCCATGAAGATATAATAATATGCCATCTATATTTAATCATAAGGCGATTATGTTACTAGAGAAAAACATATCTGGATTCTTTTAGATTACTTATTTTTCTGTAGGGCTACTGATTGTTAGTCCTACGCGAACAAAATCTACAAATGAAGGGGCTATGATGTCAATCTCTAAAATATTTCATTAATTTAAATATTCTCTCATTTTGTGAGTGACAATGTGCTTGGTCTCAATTAGCTCTAAACATTTTCACAGCCATTATCATTTTCGTTTTCAAGACATTTATACTGTATGTCAAATCCCCTACTAGTTGGATTTGTTTCATCACTCTTCTGCTATTTTCAATCTCATCACCCCACGACCCACAAATAAACCCCTCCCATCTATCTTTTTTCTCTCCCTGACCCTCCACCCATTAACTATGGAGATCCATATTATCAGTATGGGCCGACCCATGGTAAACGTATGCAAGGGTATTTAGTCCGCCACATCCACGCATCTTATTTATAATCCCTGCTGGCTCATCGTAAACTCGCAAATCTCAAGATTAGCTTGCCCCTCGTCTGGTCAAAAGACATTCGGATTTCATTAGATGCCATGTCGTTCGTCCACTTTGAATAACGATCCACCTGCGATTCAACTTAGATGTTGGTCAATCTGTATTAATCTGTATCTAGATACAGATTGATCAGATTTGTAAGGCTAACTCATCCATGGAAATGCGAAATACTACTCGATATAGATCTGATTTTCTTCCTAACTAGCTGCTAGCTGGCAGATTTTGCCTGTAACAAATCACAATATTAATTAAAGACCATCGATATGATCCACCCATCTCCCTTGTCAATAGTGCCTTATTCTTTCCTGCTTTGCCGCTACTACCTCGATCCTTGGCGACGGTTTGGGTTTGCCTTAGCTACGACTCTGTATCTTCCTAATCTTCGATCCTCATCCATTATTATCATCATTATTGTTTAGCCATGACAATATCCATCTCTTAGTCGAACTTAAAAACGAAATTATACCCAAGTAAAAGTACCGGAAACTAAAAAGATCTCCTGCCCTAGGCTAGCTCTATAAGGCTAAGAATCTCAAAGCTAAACCATCACTAACCAGCTTGACAAGTGACGGCTCGAATCCGCTCGATCAAAAGTTAGTAGGTTAGCAAGTTGGCCGGTAGCACAGCACGATGCTGCCGCTTCCTCCCACTCATCCCGCTCCACTAACTTTATCTACTAGTCACAACTACCACTACCACTACAACTACAATTAGTTCTACTCCTCTCACAATTTACTAAATATTTCTTATTCAGCAGTTCAGATAAACTTGACTTATTATTCCACCTACATTCTTACTTGCTTCTTTTTATCTTTGCTGGCTTTCCAACCTTTGTGCTTCTTATCTTATACTCCTATAGTTATCCTATCATTTGCCTTACCAAACTTCAAGAAGCTCACCTGCCCTGTTGTGTACCTTGTTCCTCCTTCCACACTTCCACAAGCTTTTATCCCGAACGAAACCCTAAGCAAGCAAGAGGTTAGAGCAAGCAGACATCACATTGTTACAGCCTACTGCTTTCTTCCTTCCTTCACTCCTCCCACCACCCCTTTCAACATCATCGAAACATTGATCTTAAACTTTGCTCACGAAACGTACCATACGATTTTGCATATCGTATACTTGGAATTTTCACATCCAATCTGATCAACACAGACGCAGAGTCAATTGGGTTCATTTTTGCCTTTGGTTTATGGACCTAGAGCTTTTATCTGGATTCTAAAACCCTATATAGCTAGGGAAACCTTCTGATTCAAATCGACAAAAAAGTCTCACTAGAATTAGACGGCCTTTCCCCCTCCAAACTCCCCTCTGTGTAATTCAGCCTCATTCTGATCGAATAATCATATCGGAATAGCCGCGCTCAATTCAAATTCTTGGAACGAATCTGCTGGTCGTCTTCACCATTTTCGCCGCTCAAAATAACCTACATACACAAAAAACCTGTGGTTGGCAAGAAGGCCTGCTCAGGTAACGCATCGATTGCCTCACTTTGAGACCTTTGATAGGACAGACAGCAATCGATCGATTGTATATATATAGCCACGGGCCATATAATACAAATTCAACTTCTTTGGTAATTCGATCCTCATTCGTCCAATTTTACCTGGAGCAATCTGGAAAACTCAAATCCTGTCTTTCAGCCGCACACCAATTAACCGTTCTGCCTTTTCATCCTCAAAATCGATTTGCAGTGCTCAAGCAACACCAAAGGAATAGTACAAAAATACTCGAGCTGAGGGAGATTCGTAGATGCTTAGGTGAACAGGTGTTACAGTCGCACAAACGTCGGAACCGCAAGAGCACGATATCATTCCACGCATGTTTCCGAGCATCTAATCTGTTCAGATTCGAGTAAATTATTTCCAGATCTTACAATGGAGGGTGCGGAAAGTGGCAGTAGGTCAAGGTCAGTCTTTCTTGTCTCATTGAGGCCACTGCATTCTTTTCAACCTAATGCAAGTTCAACACAACACAAGCTGACATTCATATAACATTAGTGGCATCCTCTCCATCATGAACCGTGAACATATCGAGCGTATAAATACCGACACGAGATATATACAATCAAATCCAATGGCTGCACCACCGACTGCCAGCCCTGCGTCCGCTCACTACTCAAACGGTGCACCATACTCTGCAGGATGGCCCAGTACTTCGCATGGCGGTTTAATGTCTCCTCCAGAGTCGCGGAGGACATCGAACGACAAATCGCACCCGCATCTATTGCAGACCAACAATCATCGACAATCTTTACCATCGATACAGGAAGCTCTGAGCAACACTTCTACCAAGCCTGGTCCTTATGCTTCACCTGTATCCGCCTCTGCGCCGCCGTCGCATCCACATAATTCCTATGCACAATCGCAAGTGCTTCCACCACCACGAACGCATGAGCAGGTCGGAGGATTTCAATCATCTCAGTCGCGGCAACCTTCACCCCCAATGCCTATTCAACCACCGCCTTTCTCTCGCCCAGATTTGGATTCAAGGAGCTTCGTGGAGCCAAGGAGACCATCATCATTGTTACATCCTTCAATCCCACAACCCTTACCTGCAAACTCTTATGCAGCGCCTAGATATGAGGCTTCTAGATATGAACAGGAGCCAAGAGCCAGCGAGAGATTTGTCGAGAGGCCAGCGAATGACTATGGCCAGCCATCTCCTTTACACAATCAACATCCATATGGAAACGCTCCAGCGCAACCGTTCCACCCTTCTCATCCCCCACCTCATGGGCAAGGGTACCCTCAACCATCTTATCCACCACGAGATGAGAGAGATTTAGGCGGTGCCGGGTACAAGAATTATAAGACTCAACCAGAGCCATTCAATCAGGGTTTAAAGCGACAGCTTGAGGTGTGGGACGTAGATAATAATTTGGCTCAAGTTTGTTCTCCATTCTTTAAAGTTTTAGTCAAATTCACTAACTAATCAACCAAAGATCAACGTTTCTAGCACTACTTTACAGGATTGGTCACGCCATTTCCACGCAATAAGTCAAGAACAACCACGCTCTCACATTGCAATTCCGGAAAGATCACCTGACCGCAAGGCCATTGAAGAAATGTTGGTTCACGGTAATCGAGTTGTATCTTGCCTCCACCGCATGTTAGATACTGCTGTACAGCAGCAGCATGCAGCCGACGAGCAATCTCGCGGTGCCAGACTAGCTACTGATTACGATGATTAGAGCATCTATGGCGATGACAGACATCATCAAAACTTTGGTGGACCAGATAATAAAAAACGTCGAGGGGTATGTATCTACTCCATTTTCTCTGCACGAAGGTTTCTAACAATTGGATAGCGCGCTGCTCCACCAGGAAGATGTCACAGCTGTAATAGAGCAGAGACTCCGGAATGGCGAAGGGGGCCAGATGGAGCCCGTACGCTTTGCAACGCATGTGGGTTGCATTATGCGAAACTTACCCGCAAAAACACGATGAAGCAGTCACAAGGTTCAACAGGATCATCACTTCGACC
Organism: Botryotinia calthae; assembly: GCA_004379285.1. Classification (NCBI taxonomy): domain Eukaryota; kingdom Fungi; phylum Ascomycota; class Leotiomycetes; order Helotiales; family Sclerotiniaceae; genus Botryotinia; species Botryotinia calthae. The sequence continues at coordinate 17,364 of PHWZ01000155.1, read as the reverse complement.
CAAATCTTCGGAGGATCATTCACCACGGTCATAACCCTTTTCAGCAGTACCTACTTAGTGAAAGATATATTACCAAAGCACAATTTTAATGTTCAAAGTATTCAGCGTTACAGAGCATGAAAATTTCTCGCGATCGTCATCATGGAGTTACGGAGAGTTTTGATCGGAGGATCACGGGAATAGGAAAAGTCGCATAATTACACGTCTTTCAGGGCGTAGAGAACACATTAGTTTTGTTCGAGGGTCACGCATACCAGGGGCATTTTGGCATATTGGTACTCACGTTCAAAGAGAGGTTTTTATTTAGTTTTGGTAGCGGAAGCATATGAAAATTCTGCTTCCAGGCGTTTTGGTTTGATTTTGATAGCTACGGCTATGGGTACAATAATGAGTTTTGAGACTCTGGTTTGGCATCTGCATAAGATGGCGTTTTTTTATATTCCCACTTACCAGATGTGGATTTTTGAGTAGCACTGAAATATGTGATTAGCTCGGATTGTGGGATCTTGATTTGGGCTGCGATATCATTTTGTATCATTTTATACCATTTTATACCATTGTTTTATACCTATTGCTTATCTCTTCTACAATATATGATTTTAGCACTCAATTTCTGCAAAACACGCACGCTATGTTGTTGGATTTCTTTTCAGGGGAGTCATCGTGCGGATACCTGGTATATTCATTAGGGTCGAGTTGGGCTCACGGTGGAGGCGGGAACGAAGCCAAGGAAGGGTACACATTGTGGAATAGGCTGGGTTGGCTTTGATACTTCGAGAATTAAGAGATTCAGCAGCAGGGGGGAAGTTCCAAATCAAGCAAAAAGGCGTGCATTTCAGCGGACGTTGTTCGGAGACACAACGTAGAAGTGGCTGGATAGAAGGGAACGGAAGGGACGGCTGATCTTGCATCTGATCTGATCTAACTTTGATCCTAAACTCTTATTTGCTTGTCAGATGAAGGGTCCGCGGATCGTAGATGGTCTTAGTGTGTACAAATATTTTTAAATCTAGTTACAATGAAATAAGCTGGGATAAATCAGGAGATAGTATTGGACAGAGAAAGACAAGACGTCAATGAAAGAGATTAAGATAACATCTACATATTTTCCGCTACCTCGTCCATTTTTGTGTATGCACTATGCGCTGTATTGTATTGTGCTGTGCTGTGTTGTATTGTGAGTTTGATTTGAACTTTTTGTGTATGGGAAGCTAGGGTGGGTATCTTTTTGGTTGTGATTATACTCACTGGCCTCGATCGTCAGCATATGTGAGACATGGCTACAGATCGATCCTTTTGAGGCGTTGGGGAATGTGCGTATCGTGGATACAAAAATGGAGCCAAACTCGGAGGACAGGACCAAAGCGGCGGGACCTAGTTCCTTTGGCACTGGCGTACATGCAATTTCGCCGAAGGGCATGTGTGTGCAAACTTTCTTGTTAAGACCGTGAAATTGTGATGCTAGGATAGCTGTGATGGTATAGACGATAATCACGTGTGGACGAGGGGGGTGGAGATCGAGAATTTGGGCGCGCATGGTATGACAGGGGGTGACAGAAATTTCTACAGAATGTATTCCGTACGGAGAGTTGATGCTATGTTGTAGATACCGTATATGGTTGTTACCTGCATGCGCTACGATGGTCGGTTTCTGCAGTTATTTACGAGAATGAAAGATGGTTGTGTACATGTTGATTTCAAATTGGGCTTGGATACTACGTCACTTCACTCACTTAACTGTACGGTATGGTATGGTGAGAATGTATGGCTACGATATCAGTAGGTAGACAGAGCGCAGTGCAGTTTAGTGTAGTGGTACCTAGAGATCTGCAAGCTTTGTAAGATTCATTGCGATTACTTGACTGCGAGAGAAATATGATTTGTGTGCAACTAGAAATCTAAATTTCCACGATCTATGGGCACGATTGGTGGAGATGATCGAAGTAGAACATGTATACTGGATAGCATCATCGTGCAAGTTCTTGACTGTCAGACGCTGTGTATTCACAAATGAATACGTATCGGTGGACTTATAGATCTATGAATTGACGTTCCAAAACCACTCGGATATACAAGAAGGCTTAGCCAGTTGAGAGTGGAACATTCTGACTGAGACCAGTCTTTTTTAAGGAATCATAATTCTGTGCTACTCGAGTGACATTCCTATATTAAAACGAAAAGGCTTTATAAATATAGTATTGACATGCGCACACTGCATCATATTGGAGACATCATCATGACGATAGCATATGCTTGATATGTACACAATTTGAATACAGATGCATATGTAGTTTTATATGCGCGTGTGACGTTGGGTTTCGAGGATGTCGGTAAATGCATTGGTAAATATGCGCATTTCCGGATGATGGGCTGCAGAAACGGAGAGGTTCATTTTTCTGATGTATGTAATGGGATCGATCGGATCGGAGAGGAAGATTCTGTGTGAGGGATGCGTTGTGATTTTAATGTTGTAAAATGATCTAGTAGGGTTAAGGAGAATAGGTGAGGGGTAGAATGCCGAATGCCAATAGAAAATTATGCTGTGGATGGCTATGTTGGCTTGTGATGAAGGGTCATGATATAAAGAGGTTTAGACTTTTTATTCACAATTGACCCATCTGGGCCACATAGGAAACAATCAAATCTAGTGAACAGGAAAAATTCCACGCAAATGTGTACAGCGATGATGATTCCTTCGCACTTGACACTCGAGTAACTGCCAATCAAATATTTTTCATGAAACTCTTATCAAATTTAAGTGCGAGAAACACCAAACAAAAAGAGTTTAGGGTCTCGGATGTGAAGGTACACAGCATACATCGTAGCTGGGCATATCTACCTAGATAAGCCACACTCAGCGAAGCTATGTAATGTACACCAGAGACTATACACACACTCGCGTATTATATCTGCACTCTTGCATATGCTTTGTAATTTCAGGAAATTAAACGTGATTCTGTAGTCTCCCTAAGTGCAGGTGCAGATGAACACGAGGTTTATCGTATGTGTAGAGACGGTTAGGTGCGAAGCCGGCAATCTGCATCAGGCGGGAACACGTGTCGGCGTAATTTGCGGAGACTTCGGAAGACTTTGAGATCGGGAATCTGAGTTTGTGCCACTTGACGTTGTACAGAGATACGGTACGTTTGCTGGGGTGGTGATTTAAGCAGATTAAACTGAGTAACGAACATGCTTGTGATCTAATTTGATACATAGATGTAGTGGATTTTTCTCGGAGATTCGGAGACCGCACTAGAATCTCCGATCCAGTGGTTGCATTGAAGCCAATACGAAGGTCGATTGGAATGTATTTTCCGCAGAAGATCACTAGTAGCTGTCAGAAGAGTTCTGGCGGGACATCAAATCCCTTTTGGTAATGGATCTTCGACTCTGACAATTCTATGATTCATGGTATTATATGGTGTATCTGAACAGTACAACTGGATCGCTATAAGTGTTAGTATGGTAACTGGTAATTGAAGTCAGGTTGTGTATGTTTAGACAGTTTTATTGATTCGGTTGTCTCCAGTTCCTCTGCCTCCTCGAATACTTCCCATCTCGAAATTGTATAGATTTAGTTTTAGATCGTACTAGATCTACATGTAGTACTAGTGCTACTTTGAAAGTTCCTTCGCCTAAAGGTGATTGACTCTTGATGTTTTAGATCGTTTGTCTCAAATCTAAGACTTCGACGTGAATAATTGTCGTCCCCATTGTTAAACCAGCAAGGATCCAATCTATCATAGTAGTGTGTGTCTTGCATCTATCCTTCAAACTGGCTCCAAGGGCAGTGACAGCTAGCAACCTGAGAGAACTCTTTACATATTAGAGAGAAGGCATAGCCACGGTATCTCTCGCTGCCTATGTTCAACTGCTATGGGTAGCTTGGGAAATAAGTTCGGATTAACTTAACATTATTTAAAATTAATGATGTGGCCATCCGAGACTCCAACTTCGCCTCATCTTGGTACTTACTTGCAATTGGTTATATACTATAAGACGATCCAATCTTCAAGGCATCGAGAACATTTAGGCGTAATTTCTAGGGAGATAGTTTGACAGGAGAGTAGATCTGAGATTCATAATATATATGTGCAGCTTTTCTAACACGATTGATGTATCGCATTGTGCTGAGGATAAATAGCCTGGGAAATATCGATTATCTGGCTCACTTTTATTACCAGAATCGCGGATACATTAAATCTCACCAGACTGGTAGCTTCTATGCATACTAGATGCTGTCAAACACCTGGGTCGTGGGTACCTGAGACATCTTTCGATGCTTCTATGGGCCTATATTACCAAAACCCCGATGGAAAGAGCAGTGATAATTTTGGGATTACGAAGTTATTGCTAAGTGAATAAAACGAACTGTTCTAATCACTTGAAATTTTGAACATGGCTCGAGGAAATACGTGTACATGGATCATACATGATTTGCCCTGAATCTACAAGAGCTTTAGGTACTACGAAATAGATGCAAGATCGGTTTCAAAGATTAAGACATTGGCACAATGAGCGCCGCAGTTTCATGGGGCAATCAATTTAGGATATGTGTCTTGAAGCGCCTCCCGCGAACATACGCCGGGGCCGGTGATTACTGTCTGTCTTGACCAACTTTTTGTGAGGGACAACTTTCAGACATCACTAGCAATGCCCGTAGCGATTAAGCAAGAGCGGCGTGAATTGCCCGCCAGTGTATAGAAACATATGAGCTGAGATTTCCAATTGTGTGGACAACGTAGTCACGCCTTGCAGATATGCACTTGTTGTGATAGAACAATCAAAGAGGCAGAGATTGCTCGAGCGACAATACTGTAAGTAGGTATCCCAAACCGAAAGGAAAAAGGTCGACATTGGAATGCCGATCATGTCAGAAGATGAGATGGATATTCGCAGGGCTCCGTGTTTCGGATCATTGAGCTCATCGATGAACGTACCATGAAAGTTTGACACATATTTTCGGTACTTGAATATCTGTATCTCCCTCGTATGCATCGATTTGGCCAGAAATTCCCATCGTGGCGTGGTTCTCGCTATACTTGGCATGAATTGCCTTTCGAGGTTGATGGGATGTCTATGAAAAGAATCAGGATTGATCCCTATTTTCTAAGATAACCATATATGCCGTACTGTACGCTCTACAGGCCGTTCATGTGTGATATCATGAAAAAAGAATCTACTCCACAGCCTAAGCACTCGCCTGGGAGACAGAATAATCATGAGATCAAACGTAACTTCCTTCATTCAACTCATAACCTAAGACAGAAGCACCGGCGTTCCACGTCTCCGGTTGAAAGACATGGACAGAATCTGGCCTGAATCTCAAAGAAGTATTTGTTAGTCTATATCGTACTACCATCATGATGATGCGTTGGCGAATTCGAAAGACTCAGAGCTGATAGCTATTCCTTGATAGCTACAAACGGAGTGGTCACTTGTACAGCCCGCACTTCGGGAATCTCGATTTGAACTTGAACGTCTCAGAGAAACCTCTACATCATATTATATCGGCTGAAGAGGCAATTGCAATGTTAAGCCTTGTGATTGAGAGTCAAATTCCAAGAGCCTTTCGCCGTTGTCCTAGTTTCTACTGAGTAGAGACGTAAACGACAACGTAATTGGCAAAGTGATATGATTATGGAATGGCATTTCAAGGGGACTTGGTGGTCCCATATAAAGAAACGTGCGATATACGGTGTAGCCCAATTCTTGTAGTAATCCATCTTCAGTTTGCTCGACGCATCAGCCGCACCAGCCACACCAGCCACAAGAGGCTCACGCTACCTAATCTAACCTAACCTCATCCACGCTGCTGCAGCGCACATGCCCAGACTTCGAGACCGACACCCCACTGTACCATCACAATTAGTAAACAGCCTTACAAATACATCGTACGCTAAATTGGTCTGCCGTTGAGGCTGTCGAGTTTTTCTTTGGAAAATCTGTTGGAAGCATCAATGAGGAGAAAGAAGCCATTGAATATCTTTTTCTAAGGGTACAGTACGAGTCCGATATTGTAAAATCTTGCAGCCGATAAGGATTGAGGGGATCATGAAGCTGTGATAACGCCGTACAAAGTGGGGGCATCGAGTCCTAGATAAAAGGAATATCACAACTCACTGGCAATCAATTGCGAAGTTTTCCACTATCCTAACAAACTTTCTTCATACCAGTCGAGTATATCAATCGAGTCTTGAGATATGGGTCTTCTGTAAGGATTCGCGGCATAACACTCAACATACAATCAATGCTAATTTGTGTTATAAGTGCGTTAGGAACACCACTTGAGTGGCCGGAAGCCAAACAGAATGCACAAATAGTCAGGGAATGGGGCATACAGGTACGACTCAAAGGCTGGCTACATGATGGTAGACTTTGCTCATAGACTTCAATATAGCAACTACTAGCGATATGGAATCGAGCGAAAGGAAAAGAGCGAGACGCCCTACTATGGGGTGACGAGGTCAGCAGATACTCATTCATGGATAGGGGATGGTCGCTAAAACATTTTCAGGTTGAATATTTGGTTGTGAACTACAAGGATGATGATGAGAAAGTAACCTTGTCCTTGAGACAGGCGGATATCTTAACCGCGTTGGCGCAAGATGAGGAATTGCGTACGAATGGAGGATGCGTACCAGCATTACAAGATGTCACTAACACCAAGTGGGTCTATCAGATTAAGTTCAGAGAAAACGTTAACAATTCCAAGGGGTAGCGCATTACCGGTTTTCCATCCCGAATTCGGACGGTTTATGCTTGAAGCTACACCTGGGAGACCTTGGGGGATTGGGTTCAAGGACCTATTAGACGTCGAACCTAATATGAAGTGGAGGTGTGTTATACAAAATTGAAAGCGAGTTCATGGAGCTGATGTTGTGAAGGCGTAAGCTCGCTAAAGAGCATATGAATGCTGAAGAGTATCCAATTACTTTGACGACCTATCCTCGATTGGGATCACCCGGCACATTTACGTCCCCCTTTTTCCCGCCTTCTGGAGAGAAATTACGGTCACAATTCGTTCCTGATGAGATCGCTAATCCACACATTCGATTTCCTACTCTGGCAGCCAACATTCGTGCAAGAAGAGGACGGAAGGTTCAGGTAAATGTACCAGTATTCAGAGATGAAAACACCTCATGGCCTTGGAAGGATCCGACTGTCAACTATGACTTGCACAATTGGCCAGAAGACGATGATGTTCGGAATGGTGCTGCTCCTGACAATTTCATTCATATGGACGCCATGGCTTTTGGTATGGGTAGCTGCTGTTTGCAAATTACCTTTCAAGCCAAAAACATCACAGAAGGGCGACGAATGTATGATCAATTAAGTCCTCTGGCTCCAATTCTTCTCGCTTTAACTGCAGCAACTCCAATTTACAAAGGCTTCTTAGCCGACACAGATGTTCGATGGAATCAGATCAGTCGGGCTGTAGACGATCGAACTCCAGAAGAATTAGGAGAGAAGGTTAGTGGAGCGATGCTTAACACATGCACAAAGCTAATTTTGGTAGCCCCTTTTACATGATCGATGGCGCATACCCAAGTCACGTTATGCCTCGAATTCTACCTACATTTCGGAAGATTCGCGATTACGCAAAGAGTACTTGGATCCAGATCTTGTAACCGATCCCGAAGTCAAACAAGAGCTGATGAATGGAGGCATGGATGACCGATTGGCTACTCACTTTGCCCATCTTTTCATTCGTGATCCGATTGTCATCTTCGCTGAAGATTTGAAAGAACTTGACCTATCGAAGACGGATCATTTCGAGAACCTTCAATCAACTAATTGGCAACACATGCGTTTTAAGCCGCCGCCAACAGGAAACGACATTGGTTGGAGAGTAGAATTTAGGCCAATGGAAATTCAGATCACCGATTTCGAAAACGCTGCCTTTTCAGTATTCATTGTACTAATCACGCGAGCCATTCTCTCCTTCGACCTCAATTTTTACATACCTATTACTAAAGTAAGTGAAAATATGGAAACGGCACACGCACGAGATGCAGTCTTGGAAGAGAAATTTTACTTTCGAAAGAATCCATTTCCAACTCGTGCGTCGCGACCATATTCCTCGAATGGTGGAGCGTCTGGCAGAGCATCGGGTACCAACACTCCGCTTAGTATTTCAAGGCCACCTACACCATCTGGCCCTGTGGAAGATGAATACACGCCTATGTCTATTGATGAAATTATGAACGGCAGCAAGAGTGATTCAGAAAATAACTTCCCAGGCTTAATACCATTGGTCGAATCGTATCTCGATAGTGTCAATATTGATGTACAGACTAGGTGTGGGCTAGCCTCTTATTTGGATTTGATCAGAAAAAGAGCAGACGGAAGATTGTGGACAGCAGCGAAATGGATAAGAAATTTTGTTGCGGGCCATGAGGATTACAAGAAGGATAGTGTTGTGAACGAAAAGATTAACCATGACTTAATAAAAACAGTCATTGAATTGGGAGAAGAATGCACAAAGGGCGTTAAAGATGTCGAGAAATTTTTGGGCCAGGAGAGATGTGGAGGCTGCTGAAGAAGCAGAAAGTATTAAAGCATATAGCATTAGAACGATAGTTGTGGGTGATTGAATATCCGACCACAATCATTGAGGATAGCCTCTATTTCTGGAAATTTAGAGGATCAAATTGATTCCTTAACACACCTAGATGCCTACTCAATATTTCAACAAAAGCATATAATTTTGACAATGTTAGTTTTCTGTGCTCAATGAGCTACATTTGAAGCATCAAATTAGACCGGGAACTCGCATTCATTTTTTTATTTAGAATAATTACAATTCTTCATTTTCTTTACTTTTTTCTTCTTTTTTTTGAATTGAAATATTACAAACTATTTTTATCAAAATCAATCTTATAGAAAATCAAGATCAAAAAATTGGAAAATTGAAAAGTCGAAAAGTTGAAAAGTTGAATCACATTTGATCTATATGACCGACTGTAAACGGTACACTACCTACCTGGATTAGTCAGCCAGCCATTGCTTGTATAGACATTCTCAGCATTTCTTATCGAAATTGTGAATGTCGTACAAAGGTAAAAAAAAATGACAAATGAAAGTCCATAAATTCCCCAAATGGACAACTATTCGCGGAAACAAAAGACCCCGGTCGCAAAAACAAACGCCTCATCTTAACCACGACTCTCTATCTCTTAAACCCACATCGCTCCTCCACAATTCCTCACTCCCAGTTAGGGTTTTTAGTCCAACGAATCATTTTCGCTCTTCGGCTTCTTTCGAGGACATGGGATACACTTCGGAACCCGACACTGACCCGGATACAGGCGATAGCCTTATCGATGGTCGAGATGGGATTGAAGGGGATCTTATTGCTTTGACGTCTGGGGAAAGACTTAATGAGACTGTAGAGGATTTATGTAGTGACTCATCAGGGTTGATTGCTGAGAATGAGGATGATGATAACAGCGCAGGGGAGAAGGGAGATATTGTGATAGTAACACCAAGAACATACCAACTGGAAATGTTGGAAGAGAGTTTGAAAAGGAATGTCATCGTTGCGGTGGGTGTATCTCATATGTTGGTGGTACCTGATGCTAAAAGTTATATTATAGATGGATACAGGAAGTGGCAAGACATATGTGTAAGTCTTCTTCTGCCTTGGGGTCAAGATTGGAACAAATTTAGAAGAGATCGAGTTCCAGTTGGTATACTATAGACCAGATATTTGAATATCGAGTGCTAGTAGAGGGCGATGTTCACATCACGACTCGCAGCCATGTCTTTCTTCCGGAAGCTTGCTACAATCTGACCATTTGATCATTTAGGGCCGTTCTCCGAATGTTAGCGGAACTTGAGCGGATGAAGCCTGACAAGGTTGGAAGAAGATTCTAATTCCTCGTTATTCTCTTCCTGATCTTGTTGTTGCAGATAATATGGTTTCTTGCGCCTACAGTTGCGCTCTGTGCTCAGCATCACGAATATCTCCAGCTCAATATTCCCTCGGTTTTGATCAAACTGCTTATTGGTGCTGATGGCGTGGATCGATGGACAGAGCAGAGACAGTGGGATGCGGTCTTGAAGGACGTCAAGGCAGTCGTATCTTCCTATCAAGTTCTTTTAGATGCCCTTACACACGGATTCGTACGCATGGGGCGTCTGTCTTTGATTATTTTTGATGAAGGTGAGTATCATACATATCGCTACTCGCTCAACAAGAGATTTTTTCAGACCCTGCTAAACGATTATAGCACACAATTGTGTAAATAAAGCGCCAGGGGCTAAAATTATGAAATCTTTTTATCACCCGTATAAATCGATATCACCACTTCCCCACATTCTAGGCCTTTCGGCCAGCCCTGTCATGAGATCCAGTCCGCAATCTTTGAGTGATATTGAGGAGACCTTGGATGCCATTTGCTGCACTCCAAAAACACATCAAGCAGATCTTCGCCTTCGAGTAAAGCTGCCACTTCTATCTATTATCTACTATACTCCAGAATCAAACATCATCTTGACGAAAACTGTGGCGAGCCTGAGAAAGATTGTGCAAAGTCTCAACATTTTCGAAGACCCCTACGTTTTGGCACTAAAAAGGAGTGATAGTGAAAAAAGCCAGCGTGAGCTGGCAAAAGTACTCAGAAGTTTCAAGACATATAGTCAAACACAATTAAAGTCAATCGACAAAACTAGCTCCGAGATTATTCTTGTAGAGCTAGGTACATGGGCAGCAGATTACTATATCTCAGCAGTGGTGACGAGATACTTGAAGGCAATGTCGGCAAAGGACAATTTCATTGTTGAAGATTCACCAGCTGCCGAGAAGCTATATATTGCCAAGGCTCTCAGACAAGTCGAAATCTCTCCTTCGACTCTCTCAGATACAGGCAAAATTTCTAACAAGGTTGAAAAGCTACTGGGAATAATTGCGCAACAGAAGCCTCCCTTTTCAGCTATCATATTTGTCAAAGAAAGAGCCACAGTCTCTGTGCTAGCCCATCTATTATCGCATCATCCATTGACAAAAGAGCGTTTTAAGATTGGAACCATGGTTGGTACATCCTTAAATAGCAAGCGTACAGACCAAATAGGAGAGCTTGTCGATATTAATCAACAAAAAGATACTTTGTCAAGTTTCAAGCGTGGAAACTTTGATATCCTTATAGCTACGAATGTATTGGAAGAGGGAATTGATGTTCCTGCCTGTAATCTAGTGATCTGCTTTAGGTAAGTTTAATGGGGTGTCTAACATTGCACCCCCAGACGCTATATGGAGATATTTCATCATTCACGCACTCTCCGTTTCCTCCTGTAGCCTTGATATCACATGTTACACCGGAAACATATTCTCATAGGCAATCACTGACTTAATGATGATATAGTAAACCAGCAAACCTCAAATCTTTCGTACAAAGACGAGGGCGAGCGAGGCAGCAAGATTCCAAGCTGATTCTTCTTGATGCTTCAGGTGATAAAGTGACAAATTGGCATGAGCTTGAAAGAAACATGCGAGAGGAGTACGGAAAGGAAATGCGAGAATTGCAACACATCTACGAAATTGAGACAGCTGATGAACAATCGGAAGATGACAGGGTCTTGCGAATAGAAAGCACTGGGGCTCAATTAGACCTTGACAGTGCTTTACCACATCTCTATCACTTCTGCTCAGTCTTAACAACAAAAGATTTTGTTGATCTCAGGCCAGACTTCATCTACTCCTCCAAACCGGGATCAGAATATATTCGGGCAAAGGTCATCCTGCCTGGATCGGTTTCTAAACCTCTGCGGGTCCATGAAAGCCGCGGATCGTGGTTGAGCGAGAGATCGGCTGCAAAAGATGCAGCGTTTGAGGCGTATTCAGCATTATACAGAGGGGGCTTAGTGAATGATAACTTACTGCCCTTGATGGTGCACGACAAAGTCATTGATGAGTTGACTTCAAAGCCCGTGGATACTCGTGCGTCTCTTCTGGAGGTAAAAGAAAGATTCAATCCATGGATTGACATTGCTAGAGCATGGCAAGAGGCAGAACACCATGCTGGAATTGTTCGCACATCGGTAATGAGCTTTGGTGGGATCAAATTGGAGCTCTGTCTTCCAATTGATCCGCCAGCAATACCCCCATTAAAGCTTTATTGGGATGCTGACACTGAGTTCTTTGTTGACTTTACAAACGATATCGAGATCGGTACCAGCGAGGACATGTTGGCACAGGCGTTGAATGATATCAATCTACTGTTATCAGATCGTGGTCGTAAAGTTCACATCCAGTCACGTCGAACAGTTGTGCAATTTATCTTACTTCAAGATGCGGGCTCACTCAGTTCAGGTTGTTTTCCGGTTGACCCCAACGGTAATATTAAAAATACAGGTTTTATCAGAGAGGTCGGGAAACTAGAATCGCCCTATATCTTTGAAAAATGGTTGCCCAGTAAGCCACCGATCAACCAAGTCAAGAACCCTTATCCAGACTTTCCAGATGCACCAGAAGATGTTCCATATCTAGCTGTGGTTAAAGTAAGTCGCCGTGCAGACTTTTTGCACAAGGTACAGAATGAAAAACCCTCGTCATCTTCCAAACAATTCTCGTCTGTCCTACCTGCTTCGGCATGTGTGCAGGATGTAATGCCCGCACAGTTGTCTCGGTTCGGTATGATGATTCCTTCCATCACACACCACATTGAGGTGCAACTCGTCGTAGACCGTCTATCCAAAACCATCCTCAGGGATCTCGAAATTAGTGACCGGAGTCTCATTCAGACCGCTATCACACATGCTAGTTATTCCTTAGACTCGAATTATCAGCGCCTCGAATTCTTAGGCGACTCGATTCTCAAATTGTGTACATCGGTGCAATTGGTGGCAGAGCATCTAGATTGGCACGAAGGATATTTGTCAGCTATTAAGGATCGCATCGTGTCCAATTCACGGTCATCAAGAGCCGCGGCTGAAGTTGGCCTGGATGAGTATATAATGACCAAGAAATTCACAGGTGCGAAATGGCGTCCAATGTATGTCGATGATCTGGTCATCACAGAACAAAAAACAAGAGAAATGTCCTCCAAAATTCTTTCCGACGTTGTGGAAGCACTCATCGGCGCATGCATGGTCGATGGCGGCATTCCTAAAGCCCTTAAATCTCTACAGTTATTCTTCCCAGAACTCAACTGGCTCCCTTTAGAAACCCGACAAGTGTCACTCTACCAACAAGCTCCCAATTATCTCCATCTACTCATAGCTCTCCGCCCCGTCGAGCAAATCCTCGCATACACCTTCACCAAGAAATCTCTCCTCGTCGAAGCCATGACGCATCCCTCTTACACCAGCGGCACGCAATCCCTCGAGCGACTCGAATTCCTCGGCGATTCCATTCTCGACAACATCATCGTCACGGCCATGTGGTCGCACTCGACGCCCCTCTCCCACTTCCACATGCATCTCCTGCGCTCCGCGCTCGTCAACGCCGATTTCCTCGCCTTTCTCTGCATGGAAATGAGCATCGACCAAAACGTCACCAATCTGACCGAAGGAAAAAACCATCGCATCTACGAAACTCACTCGCGACGCCGTGTTTCCCTCGTCAGTTTTCTCCGCCACTCAAGCATTTCTCTCTCTATCTATCAAAAAGAAGCGCTGGCACGCCATGCAGAATTGCGCGATCAGATTCTCGAGGTGATATACACTGGGGATACGTTCCCCTGGGCCCTATTATCTCGATTGGATGCGCGAAAATTCTTTTCCGACATGATTGAGAGTTTGCTGGGCGCGGTATGGATTGATAGCGGCTCGATGGAAGTGTGCACGCAGCTAATCGAAAGAATGGGCGTCCTGAGATACATGCGACGGATTTTGAAAGATGGCGTGCGCATCATGCATCCAAAGGAGGAACTGGGCATTGTGGCCGATTCTGAAAACGTCAGGTATGTTTTGCGGCGGGAGAAAATGGGTGGGGATGCTACCGAGGTAAATGCGGATGCGGATGAAGAGGTACGCGCGGAGTATCGGTGCACGGTATTTGTGGGCGGGGAGGAAATAGTAGAGGTGAGGGGTGGAGTGAGGAAAGAGGAGATTCAGGCGAGGGCTGCGGAGCAGGCGGTGCGGATTTTGAAGGCGAGGGGTCATGGGAAGGGGAATGGGAATGCGGGGGAGGGGAAAAAGAGAAAATTTCTTGATGAAGAGAGGGCATTTGTAGGGGAAGATGGAAAAATTGAAGAGGATAAGATGGATTTTGATTAATTTATTTCCTAATATCAGATTTTCACTTGTGAGTTACAATTGATAGTATATTGCGTATACCGGTCACACAACACAACCATAAAGTAAGGTATCAATCAAATGAGATAGTTATTTCGATTGCTTAGTGAGTGATTACAACGAACAAGTAAAATAACAATAACTCTTAAAAGCTTCCGGACTGCCGAAAAGTCTCCAGGACGAGAGTATTACGAAGAACCCAAGAATTCGCCTAAAAACTAAGGTCAACAGATAATCGTCATGTTGCACTTCCATCTATGCGGCAATTATGCCAAGCGAGCCGCCGTGCAAGGTGAGTTCTTGGGGGTGGAGCACTAGGAACAGGGGGCCGGATTGCCATATCCTTATCTAGATCTAGATGGTATCAATTTGATAAATCAATGCAATGGAGAGTTCAAAAGTTATATGCCACATGATTGATAATTATTTACAATGCAGGTTTCCGCGGGGCAATGGCCAATGGTTGTAAAATATGGAGTCTATTTCCTTAGCTAGCAATAAGACGGATGGTTCAAACACATCCCGCCTTCTCTTTATCATTCTCCTTCTCGTATCCACATATAATAATTGCAAAGGAACACCGTGTTTTGGATTGTATTAAGAGGTCTCCAACTTTGACAACCAATTGAAAATCATCATAGCTTGAACCATTGCAACTTTCTCTCCATATCTTTCTCCATCCATACTACTTGCCTGTATTGTCAGATTCCAAAGTCGAAGGATATCCATGTGTTTATCAGGGGCAATTCTATTCAGCTCGTCCTGGTATTTCCATATCTCCATATTTCCCTCATTGCCTGATTCCTTTGAAATGCCGTAGGCAGTAGGACCAAGGAGGAGTATCGGAATATTGCGTTCAGCGCCGTTGGTAATACCTATCCACTCATTGATTGAATCGATGGAGAATTTCATATCATGAGAATATTTATGACCAAGAGAAAAGATCGCCGGAGTCGGTCGCCAAGGATCTGGTTTTTGGTATGCTAATGACTTGAAGGTAGCTATAGCGGCGGACGAAGCAGGTGTGGTCATGAATGGAATGTAAGCATGAGGAGTTCCTAAATTCCATATTAGAGTCTCATCTTTAAAGAACTTTCAGATGATTCTTACTTTGACAAACGTATGGGCTTCCTTTTGGGTCATTCGCTTCGTTTTTAACAACCTCCTCAAAGTTCTTTACAGAATATCCGAGACAGTTATGATCCAAAAATTGAGCATCGCATTTACATGCAATCCGCTCATCATCCGTCATCAGCCATTCTTGAAGACCGCCATGCGATATGTCCTCTCTCAGAAAGACATTAAGAGCAGCATATATAGTTTGCGCAGTCTCATCACCAAGGAAAACAACAGCACTAAACCGTTCGAGGATCATACATATTTCGGAAGTCGAAAACCATCGATATGTGCAACCTGTATGAATGAGTGGCATTCTCAAAAGGAGCAAGAGTGTATTCTCACCTTTACCAACATATGGTTCATCGAATCCATGTCTACCTCCACTGCTCATAGCTTCGAGGAGTGTTGCCCTGTTTCTGCAGAAGGGTGAAACGTTCGATTTGGTGGGGTATGGTACATGATATATATCCGATTGTATGATTCCACAGTCTTTGCTTCCTAGATACTGTTTGATGGCACTTCTCGTGGTCAGAATAGCTGGATCCTTGATAAAAATCGTAGACTTTACCTTTCTCCAGGCTCATTCACCTTTGGTTTATATGAGACCACGACATTTTCAGATACAAATCCCTTGAATGGAGACCAGACTGAATAAATGAAGACAAATACGACTAGACATATGCCTCCGAGACGATAGTTGCTTGAAGAAATCATTGTCGACTTAATCACACTTAATTGTATGAAAGATATCTCCAGCTGCAATTGACGATAGTTTCATGCAAATGATCTTGATATTTTGGCACCATTTGTTTTCTTTCGAGAAAGAAAAGAAAGTCTGACGTTGAAGAGGGCAGGTCATGTCACGGGTAGTTGCATCTTCCTGATTGAGTTATCAAATCGTTCTTTCCCCGTTTGTTATCTTTGTGACAGGCTAAAAGGTCGCCGTCGCCGTGTTTCATAGCTGGTGATTTCAAATTCGCACTTATGATGAAGAAAATGGTTTAACAGAACAGCCAAAACTTTGGATGCTCACTTGTTATACCGGAATTCCTTCATAATTGTTTCTCCAATTTCCAATTTCCAATCTTCATTCTCCATTCTCCATTCTCTGTTCTCTGTTCTCTGTTCTCTGTTCTCTATTCTCCATTTTCCGTTTCCCATTTTCTAGTTTTGATCAGGTCGATCTCTCAAAACAAACTAGAACTACCAACACGGAATCAAGTTTCTCTTTACAGAGGAAGTTCGATGTGAATCCTGGATCCAATACCACCTCACACGTCTTTTGTTCTTTTGCTTGTTTTTTTGCAGATGATATTGGCGTGATAAGTCTAGACTGCAAATCTGTCACGTGTTTCATACCCCTCCACTTATATCTCCACATCAGATGGAACCTGAGAAAAGCCCAAGGAAAAGTCGCGAGAATAAATGTGTTCCAAGACTCAGCTCATTTCAAAAGGCAACAGGTTTGTCTGCGTACCAATCTCGTATCGATACCTTTCTCTTTATTTCTCCGCCAATTACAATGGCCAGTATACTTTCAGCATGTATCCGTAGGATTGAGTTTTCCGGATTTGTCCATGGTTTAACATCCGAGGTAATTGACGATGCTTGATGTATGGAATATGGCGACATGCATGCTGTGAACAGAAGATTGGCATCGTTCTTCCCAAGACCATTAGGTTGACTCAGCTGTCGATGCCAATAGTACAATACCAAGAACATATCGTAAGACGCATAAGCAAGACTACCGTATAGAAATTGAGAAGATCGTCGTGACTCTACCTCCACACACCCACCGTTTCCTATTATCATTTTGCAGGTTTTCAGCTAGATGATGAGCAGGACAGCGTATCTGGTATCTAGTATCTAGTATCTAGTATCTAGTATTCAGTATCTAGTAATATCTAGTATTCAGTATCTAGTATCTAATATCTAGTATCTAGTATCTAGTATCTAGTATCTAGTATCTAGTATCTAGTATCTAGTATCTAGTATCTAGTATCTAGT
>PHWZ01000154.1:0-73831 GCA_004379285.1 Botryotinia calthae | reverse complement strand
CAGAACCAGAACCAGAGCCGGAACTAGAGCCGGAACCGGAACCGGAACCGGAACCAGAGCCAGAACCAGAGCCGGAACCAGAGCCAGATCCAGAGCCGGAACCGGAACCAGATCCAGATCCAGAGCCGGAACCAGAGCCGGAACCAGAGCTGCAATCAGTTGGGGCGGGTCCATTAGCATAGACTGTTACGGTCTTTGCGGGTGCGCACATGGAACCGATAGAGGTAGGTTGGACGAACCAGACCATGGGGCTAGTGAAGGTTACGGTCTCGATAACTTTGGAGATAGCGGTTGTGGTGGCGGTGGAGAAGGCGGTAATGGTTGAGTTCTTGGTCGCGTATGCAGTGGTGGTCGCGACGGAAACAGAAGAGGAGGTGGTGGGGTCAACGCATGACCCGGTGAGGGAGAAGGCGTTGGATTGGGCGTAGATGACGTAGGTGTTCGTTCCGTTGATGAAGTTGAGTTGCCATCCGTAATCACTCTTCACGTCACAGGGAATAGTAACATCGACGCTCTTATCGGATTGTGGAACATTTTGAGCGAGAGAGATGACGGTAGGAGGCCAGTCTTTGAAGTTGACGAGGTAGATGGAGAATTGGGATGCGTCAGTATCGACGGAGGACCAGGTCACACTGGTGGATTTGCCCTTTACAACGGTGGAGTTGAGAGTTGGGGTAAGGACGGTGTATGCGGAGGCCGCGGCCACCAAAGTGGCGAGGGAGAAGATCTTGGAGAACATTATGAATATAGAGAAGAATGTGAAGATTGGAGAAAATGAATAAATGAAATTTTGGAAAGAGTGTAAGTTGGCAAAGCCTGAGTTGTACTAAAGAGCGTGGGTGGTCAATAAAACCTAAAGGATGATATTCTTGATTCTTGATTAGAGAAAATATCTGACGGACGAAGGATTGGGTAAAGAGTGGGTAGTTTGGATGTTTTTGTATTCATCAACCATCAACATCACAATCTAACTAACTCCCTTGGACCAAACCATATTTAGTTATAAGTAATATGTAGGTAGGAAGCAAACTTGCGGCACATGCTTGTGTAATTTCCCTTCATACCCCTGATTTTAGTACTGATCTTACTTGCCTCGACCCTATCACATCAACGCCAAGAGCACAACCTATGAGGCACAGTTAAAATAAGATGCTAAGATGTAAACGATGGATATTTGGGATGAACGGATGGATAAATTCATAGGTTAAACTTTTTCTATACTATAATAATCCATACATCCACACATCGAGAGATCGTGTTGGGTGGGGATATATACAATAAGTCTCTAATGATGATATCGGATGATATAGACATGATTGTGTTTTATCTCCATGAGATTTACATGAAACAGAATGAACGACAATAGAGTTTTTCGACTTTCGAACGATATAAGGCTGCTTCGACGCCCTGATTGATTGACAAGTGTAGCGGGGTGTCGATCTAAAACACCCCTGATGAAAAAGCAAACAATAGACTAAGGCTAGATGCATACAATAGATAGTCTTGATAGTCTCGGTGGACCTGCAGTTATCCGGTCCCACGCAGCCGAACGTATCCAATCCCTAGCCAATCTGTCTCTGTTCATTCACTTTGGTGGTACAGAGCGACATAACCTACCAGGTACATCACCATTAACCGTAATTACCATGCATCACAATGCTTGGGTGACCAACCTCAGGGCACACACATGCACGCACATCTACATATACCATTCAATCCAAATCAGTGGTTCAAGGGACAATCGAGAGAGGTCTTGGTGGCATTCTGATGATGATTCAAATACGAACCTTACCACTATTCAGCTCGTATAATTCGAATTGAGCAATTTCAATATATTGCGGTTCGAGTCGACAAGGATATTATACCATTAGGTTACCAATCAATTGTGAACCCTATGAACAGGGAAATATAAGGAGAAAAAGAAAATTAACCGCTGGTCATTGCAGAAGTTTAATTTCCACAAGGATATGCACGACGATGCACAACGCCGCACGTCCGGGTAACGGGGTCTGAACGGGGGAAGGCGTCGACAAATCTGGTAAGTTTCTACCAAAGATGTGATTGAAATTGGGTTTTGGGGTAAGCAAATATTGGGGAACTCTGCTACGTACAATACCACAATACCATGTTAGTCTGCCTGTGATTATGATAAGGTTATTTGCTTAAACGCCTTGTGAGTAGCTGTGCCAGTCAAAGTAGTCAATCAGGCACACCGAATATAGTAAAGCAGCTCCTGGAGCTTGAACAGATCTGAAGGTTTGCTAATTGACTGGAAGTAAATACCCGATTCTTAGGGGAGATAAATCAAGGACAGACATATCGATGTTATGTACAAAAAATACACGAACCAGCCAATGAAAGTAACTCCGAGTAGAGTCGTAAAGTCTGACCATCTTCAAAGATTTCTCTTCCTCGGTCTTATCCGAATGAAAAGACTCTCGATCCATGAAGTTGTTCATACCATATCGTCCTTCCTTCATTGTCTACAAAGCATATACACGATGTACAGTACTCCGATACATATTGATCTCATGCGAACCCATACATGTTCTTGATGATATCGCTTGCCTTCTCTGCAACAGCATACAACGTACTTGTCAGGTGTCCACTAAGCTGATGAGGCAGAATAGATGCATCGACTACTCGCACATTACTGGTACGATAGACCTTCAAATTCGAATCCACGACTCCGCCAGACGTTATTCCCTGCATAGAGCACGTGCCAACAGGATGATTGTTTGAACTGACTATATTATTATTCTTTTAGCAAGTGCAATCCTGAGAGTCTAGACGAAACGGCAGCCTAGAAACCTCAAGGGGGAGAGCTTACATGTTGATTTGATTCAAGTTTCCCATTGCAGATCCGTAGCATTTTTGGGAACCGCAGAAAACCCTGGTGAAATTTCCGTAAATGCACTCACCAATGCTTTGGCTGCCCAAAATTTTCGTGTCCATCTTGCAATCGCCACTTGGACTTTCAGATCAAAGTCTACAAGGAAGAAATTCGGATTAATAGCTGGATATACGGCAGGGTCCGCAGAAGAAATATGCACATTCCCTCTGGAAAATGGTAAGAGGGTCCAAAAGGCTGTGTAGAGATATGTACCGGGTCCAGACCCGGTATTAACTGTGTTCCCAAAGATGACCTCGATATCGGGGACATTTTGGTTGATGAGATCGTTTTGTATGGTTAAGAGGTAATTCATGGCGCCAGGTGAAATGGAGCTATTGATTGCTGCAGATATCGACGATGCCCAAGTACTGAGGTTCGCAGCTGGAACACTCGGGAGGATGGAAGATAATGGAGCATATGTTACGTATGGCACTGTTCCGTTGTACACGGTGTTGCTTTCATAGGCAAATGCGTTATTATGCTGATCTTGAAGATTTTCTCCTACGCCGGGAAGAATGATCTTGGTCGCTATACCATATTTTTGCAAGATGCTAAACTTGTTAGTCTCGTCGCCTACTCGCCATAATTTCAAGAACCTACGTTGGATTCCCGATACCAGAAAGCTCCAGAATTGCTGGGGACCTCAAACTTCCCGCAGAAACAATAACCTCCTTTGTCGCATCAATAATCTCAATTTCCCCGTTGGAGTTTAGGACCTCTACACCACCCGCCGTATATGTTGCTCCCGAATTACCGGCCCAAGCAATTCTTCTGGCAGTAGTGTTCAAAAACACATGCAAGTTTGGCCTACCCTGTACAGGATAGTAATAAGCTCTCGCGGCATCTTCTCTCACATTCTTCTCTCGGTCCAGTGTAGACGGCCCCGCCATGTATCCAGTTACATTTCCGCCATTTACATCCCGACTTCTCTTCACGCCGAGAGATTCCCACGCACTCCCTACTTGAGAGAAAAGTGTGCCGTTGTTAAGATCATACGCATATCCAACTTTAAGTGGTCCTTTCTGTCCGTGAAACGCTGAAATATACGATGCGCCTGCTGCTATTTGAGATCGAGTTGGAATCGTAAAACTCTCGCTCTTCTTGTAGTATGGATAGAGTGTGGACCAATTCCAACCGGTATTTCCAAGTCCAAGTTGCCATGAATCTATTTGTTGAGATGCTGCGCGCACGTATGTCATTCCTACCATTGTTTAGTTGAAGGCTGTAAGATATCGTTCATTAGTGAAATACCCACCATTGATCGTGCTCGTTCCCCCTAATGCTTTTCCAGCATTATAACCCAGTATTCTACCACCAGCATACGTCTGATTCGTCGTCGTATATTGCCAGTCAATTGCTGTGTTAAGACCTAATGTGAATCCATCCACACTGCTGACATTTGTATTGTCAAGAACCGAAAAGCCGGCCTCAATTACAGCGATGGTAATGTTGGGGATTTCTGATAGACGATTGGCAACCACGAGGCCAGAGGTTCCGCCGCCGATTATCACGAAATCATATGCAAAGGCAATGGTGTTGTAAGATGTAAACAAGTATCCCAAAATAACTTGAAATATCAAGGAATGGACCGAAGAATGTTTAGACAAGAGCATGACGGGCGACTTGCTCCGGTCAATTGTCTCTCGTGTTTTGGGAGGGGAAACTTGAGATAGAAATAGAAATTAAGATTTCTCAAAGTACACAAAACAATAGCACATATTTATATTCTTCTTACCGGACGGGACGGATCGATTCCTGTGCTTGTCGTCGTTCACATATTCCAAGGCAACGAAATATGACTGCAAGGTACCCCGCACACACGGAATGGCTCACCAACCCATGTACTGTACTGTACGTAACTGATATTGATCAGCTACCCCAATCTCATTAGACCTTCTCAATACTCGTGATGGTTTTCTGGCAATTTAATATGAAACAAAGCCTCGCGATGATGTGAAGATTAAAAGGGAGAGCAGAAGTAGAATTGATGTATATTAACGAAGAGTTATACAGTTCACAACAACCACAATATCTTTTTGTTCAATTCAAACACGAGGAATAGGTAGTACAAGTTCAGGCACCAACGAATCCCTAAACGTGATCAAACCAAACGCCAAATAGAGTACAGACATTAACCGAGCCAGGATTTGTGATCCTCCAAACTCCAAAGTAGTACAGAAGCCATCATCATACCAAGCCCTTAGATTTATTGAAATGAAACCTTGCCGTACTTATCCTCGACAGGTCTTTCATTGCCAAAGCAGAAGTAGCCTCGAGAACTTGGAGTCTTCGTATCTACACCTCCTTCGCTTGCCCATTGCTCCTCCATTTCTCCTCTATGCTTACTCTTTGGCTTTCCATCTCTAATGCGCACCTTCTCGAAGAACACATAAGCAGCATAGTATGCAGAACTAGTATTTCCAGCACTTGGCCCCTTCTTACCTAAGAAGTCATTCAAGACTTTGGATTGGATTTTCTTCTCCTCGGGGTAGGTCTTTGCAATTTCACGGAGAAAAGCAGCTTGTGTCACACCGGGTTCGCGAAGGTAGGCGCGTATCTTTTTGCGAACTTCATCGCAACTATCATAGACAGGGACGGACGTTGTGGATTCTCCATCGAGTTTAATAGCGGAAACATCAAACTTCTTCTGTTCTTCGGCTTTGCTAACCTTTGGCTTTTTGAGAGGTTTGACACCTTGTAGCCTACTCTTTTATCAGTTGCAAGGATAGTACGAGGATCTGAGTGACATACTCTCGTTTTTTGAAGAAAGCAAACGCGTTAATGTAAACATTGCTCTGATCTCCCTTGAATTTGCCACTTTGGCCCATGAATGCACCGTAACTTCTGCTATTTGTGCCAATCGTTTTCTGAAACTCAGTGACTTTCATCTCACCGCTCTCGAGAAAGGTGCGAATTTTGCGACGGATTTGATCACAATTTTGATCAACGATGTGAAGTCTTTCATCATCACTGTCGATTTCTGGTAGATTTTGTGGTTCTTCGATTTCAGAAGCTTTGCGTTTGTTATCCGTAGCAGCTTTCTAGTTCCAGCATTAAATTATGGATAAGGATGAAGAAAAAGAGACGTAATTACAGCTGCGGGGGTTTTGGCAGGAACCTTGTCTCTTGACTTTGGAGGGGGAAGGATTGGGGCGGGGGGCGCTTTAATGTTGCTGTCTGCAACATCCAAAGGTTGCTTTTCTGCTTTGCCACTCATGATTGACCGTAATCGATATTGACGTTCCTCCTGCGCACGTTTTGAATGGGTTAATAATCAAAGTTATTGAGAAAAGGGAAAAGAACAAAAGGATAGGATAAGGAAAGGGTGAGAGAAATGACGTTGTGGAACGCGAACGCGTAAATAGGGTCGGTCATGTGATCACAACACAAACAGACCAAGCGTTCAACTACGATCTCTCCTCTCAAGTCACATAATCACCAAATGACCCCTATCTAATAGCCAACTGTTATAATAATACCTTTTCCCTGTGTACAGACACTGAACCTCCAAGTTGAATATTGCAGCTACAGCTTGATGAAGCTTATTCGACGAAGTATTCGAAGAAGAGCCGCAAGTTTGACCCTTCTTCGATGAGGAGATCTTCACGCTTAGCCTTCGAGACAAATGCTTCCACTTACCCATCAAAGACAAAGATTTGTATTGAAAGGTTCCCACGGATTTCAGATCCCATTGAATTAGTACCCAAGTTTTCTTGAAACATGCGCTTGTCAGACTGGGAGTAAACCTTTGGAGACATTGAGAAACTCCACTTGCTTCACAAACAGCACGAGGATATATTAAGCTACGATCGTAATACTGCCAACTGTTCAGGCTACGCTCAGCCTTCACACCTCTCTTCCCTGTCCGCCTGAAATTCTCTCACCAATACCCAACCTCCCATCTACAATTCATCCTTCACATCCTTCTTAGGGTCTCCTTTAACAACTCTTTCACAAACCGCTGGAGTCCCAACATCCATCCGGTAATTACACTTCTCCATCTCCACAACCTTCCAGATCTCATCTTTCTCAGCACAAGCCAACACAACGGTCGTAGCCCTATTCGGTCCATTCCAACAATGTTGCCCATTCTCATATACCAAAGTGGTTCTGATTCCCTTACCAAGACCCTTACCCTCGGCATCAACTTCTTCATCAACTTCTATTTTATCAAATCGGACAAAGTTACCCATGCCAGTATTTCCGCCACCTTTTTTAGATTTTTGTGATGTCTTTTCCATCCAGCAAAGTTCGTAGTCATATTCACCAGAATCTTTGGACACACAGGAGCCTTTAAGAGCGCGGAAAATATCATCTACACCATAGTCTTTTTCAAGGTCGGATTTGATATCAGAAAGGGTATTCTGTTTAGCACCAACATCATCGCTGACAGCTTGGTAAGCATTTCTCGCATCTTGGACAGATTTAGATTCAGAGCCAGAATTGGCGTTATCAGCCAAAACACCATTTTCAATGAGGATGATACGGAGATCGGTGACCTTTTGGTGAACCCAGGCACGGATGGATTCTGGGAGGTATTCTTCGAATTTGTAAACTATTTTGTGTTAGTGATGAGATAAATAATGGATAAGAAATCTTCCAATATGATGCTTCGCTGGCCCCTTGGGGACTGACTACTGGAAATAACCACCACCTTCAAGCGCAGCAAGTTGTGGGTGTTTAGGGGCTCGCCTCAACTGAAGGAGTGGAGTGGAGGGAGGGGTCAGAAATAACTTACGAGCGTCAACATCGCTCTCCTCCTCATCGTTCTCCCAGGTCTCCCACTCAATCCCGTCATTCTCAGCCTTAGCCGTCTCATCCACAGCAGCATCTTGCCTTTCAGTATCTTCTGCTTCAGTAGCATCCTTGGTAGCAGCATAATCCTCCCAAGCTTTGACTGCTCTCTTGACACCTTCATCGTTGAAGTTAGGGTTACGCTCCTCTTTGAATCTTGCCAAAATCCCCTCCAGCTCGTTGACCTTATTCTGCAAAGCCACTTTCTTTGCTTGAACACCTGTCAAAGCATCTCTCAATTCCGCAACTCGAGTTTTGGCCATCAATGCCAGAATTGAAACCTTGTTGGTCTTCCCCTCCGAGGTCTTAACAACCTTCCCTCTCTCCCTCCTCTCCACCTCCTCATATTTTTGTTTGAGCTCCTCTTCTTTCTTCTCCAATTGACTAATCTCTAATTCCTTCCTGCCAATACTCATCTGCACATCTGCCCTCAGCCTCTGCGCTTGATTGACCAATTCATCTCTCTTCTTGTTGGCCTTGAGTTGTGCCTTTGTCCTAATATCATCCAATCTCCTCCACTCCTTTCCAATCTCCGCACATTTATCCGCACATTTTGTTCCTCCAACATTCTCCCACTCATCACTCCCATCACAACACAACTCATAATCGCAGACTCCATCATTTACATACGTAAAAGGAACATAAGTTGGAATATGACCTTTGTTCTTGCAGTAATATCCTGGCAAGGCTAAACTTGTGTTGTGTGGACTTGAACCAGTGGTGCTTTGTAATGGTTGAGGAGGGGAGAGGTTGGATAGATAAGTACAGGCGCTTGTGCCTGGCTCGTCGCTCCCATCAGGACAATCGCAGTAATCGTCGTTTACTTTAGAGATATCGATTGAAATGGAGGGGTTTGAGAGACATGTGAATTTGTCTGATGATTTGTAGAATTTCGCAACTATGCAGCAAGAAATAAGATATTAGCTATTGGGCTTTCTGATGTAATTGTAACCTTTCCAGATAGGCAGCCTTCAACAGTGGTCTCCAGATGGCCAGCGAGATGGCATCTTTCTCGGGGGGTTTTCCTTATTCAGTTGCTATAAACGAAGAACAATGCTCAAATTCGTGTTTACTTACATTCAGGACCGACACCTCTTGGTCTCGAAGCTTCAGCCGCAAGAACAGAAGTAGAAATCGTGCCTAGAAGCACTAATGCCCTTGCCGCTACCATTCTCACACAATTCCGAGACTGGGTATGTAGGCAAGTTGTATTTTATGAATGTCAATATATAAAGAAATTGTTGAACTATGACATTCGGAATAGGTAATCGAGATAAGCTTGAGTTCAAGCTGTTTGTGGGGTACAATATAAAGATGCCAGCTTGCCAACTTAGCGAACAGACCTTCGATGTAACCTCAAACCTCAAACCTCAAACATCCAATATTCACATCCAACTGGTGCTCCAGTCAATTGATCAAGACAAAGTCAAAGTTAAAAAATACTATCCCGAAAAGAGTGCTGCTTGTTATGGTCGAAGTATGCAGTTATGTGTTCAAAGATTGATGTTCTCACTTCCGTACTCTTACAGAAAAAGTGATCTCAAAGATGGTGGGTAGATATGCATCATATTTTCACAATGAGTCCCAAGAAATTGTTCATGTTTTTTCGATTATTTTCCTATGAATCTGATGAAGGCTCAAATGCGTACTGCATGAGCTCTATCCTCATTTAATACAAGTTTAACTACAGACCACCCAATCCACCATACCCGGCCAGGTCACTAAATATCCATCAATCCCATCCCTAATAACCCAGTCCTGCTGCGCCGTTAAGCTATCCCGATATGCTACATATTCCCTCCCTCCCATTTCATCGTCCCTCCCCGTTGATATTGTTTTTCCAATTTTTGGTATGAAACAAACAGACACATATTCGAATTTCTTCTTTGCCGTTTTAAAAACTCCGATATGCCGCTGCCCTATTTTGTCGCCGCGAGGCAGATGAACAAAGAAAACGGTTCATGTAAAACATTAAGATCAAATAAATAGAAATTAACATGGGCTATTACCATGATATCGCAATTAGAACATACTTCCATCCTGAACTGGCGTTGGTCCGCTTACGCCTCCAAGTCCGGGGGAAAAATCAGGCATAGCCGGACTTGGTGCATTATAAGCCTTTTCCCTCGCCTTAGCATTGAGATTGCCTCCCTCGCTGGAGCTTTTTCTTAATCTCTGCCTGTGTTTCTCCCTGGGTGTTGCCTCTTCATCAGAGAAGGTGCTCGTTTCTTCGTTACTCTGCGAAGACAATGAAATCTCATTTTTCTCAAGGTATTCCGAAGGGTCCTTTTTCCCCATAATCGCATCAAACATGGCTCTCGTCTGCCTTCTTCTTGGATTGACTGCTGGTATAGGTGGGGGCGTAGTGTTTTGAAGGCTTAATCCAGGTGGAAGGTTAATCGTTGAAATGCGAGAAGTGGATGATATGAAAGTTGGTTCCGAGATGTCGGACTTAGTGACTGACTTCTTGCGAGCAGCTATACGGCTATTTGCCTGAGAAGTTGTTGGAGTCGCTGATCTTGACCCGATTGGTGATTGATCAACTAAAGAGGGCGTAGAATTTACTGAGAAAGGGGTGACGGGAGATGGTCTAGGTGAGATACCGATTTCTAATGCATCACCAGTCTTGAGAGCGTGCATGTTCTGTGGCTCAAAGTAACTCGAGGGCTGTGGTTTGCTGTTAGTCCTGGGTCTCGAGCTCATCGCTGGGGATGGAATTGGGGATGGGCGACCGGAAACACCAGGTGACAAACTTGGAGATGAACCAAGAGATAAACCGGACGCGGTAGGTTTGAGCATGAGGCGAGCATTTTGAAGATCCTCAACAACCCCTTGACTCGACGTACCCGTTCCCTCGGCCATTGCTCTAGCTAAATCATCCTTGTATCTATCATTGCGACTTCTAGATCGGCCATAGGCATCAGAACCTGAACGATCACGAGAAGTACGGGATGCAGGTCGCGTCCCGGAATGATTCGTACCTATACTTCCCTTACTCTCCCTATTCGCATTTCGTTGGGAATGGGTTACTGGTGGGGGCTTTCTCTCTCTACTTTGAGCTCCTTGACGCGGTGCCATATTACTAGGCACATCATTCATTCCCTGCATTAGTCTTGATTCATAAGGATGCGCTTGTCGAGGGTCACTAGGTCTTGGATTGGACCAGTTAATCTCATTAAAATTGCCGTCACCTTTCTGTTGATGTCTCATAGCTATTTGATGCTCACGATCGCGTTGAGCATCTCTCCGAGCTTGTCGAAAGGCCTTCGTCTGAGGAGGCGTTGAAGAATTAGCGACATTTCGAAGCATTTCCTCTTCTTCCTCCTTCCATGAGCTGTCATCGATTCTTTGCTTGAGTGGCTGGGGAGGACAGTTGGGTACGACTGGGCTGCTGCCTATTCCAAACATTTTCATGGCTTTGGATTGACCAGCAGCTTCTTTCTGCTTCATTGCTAATGCACCAAGGCTGGCCTTAGTTTTCAGCAGTACAGCAGATCCTGGAGTGGGCGAAGCAATCTGGCGCTCAGGCTCAAGTGTTAGGTTCTTCAGATTTTCTTGCACTTGCCTTCGGCGTTGGGCAAGCTCATCTTTAAAGTCTTGACGCTCCTGTTGGGTGGCCGAACTTCCATTCCTGTTGTGGCGTGTTTCCATCTCCCTCTCCCATGCAGCCTTTGGTGGAGAACCAGGATCGGCATTCGAATCCGTTGATTCCACTGTGAGAGGTGCTGGAACGGCGCTATTTACTTTAGCCAAAGGACTCACTGGGGTTTCATCCCAGTCATTGATATCCCATGGGTTTCCTCTCTCGTTATGGCCACGAGAAGGCTCTTCAACAAAGTCAGAATATGGTTGTTCATTGAATCCTGATGAAGTTATCCCATAAATGGATGAGCTGTCACTGTCAGATCGCAAATGTGAACGGACCATTCCGCTCAAGCCCGGAAGTGTTGGAGAGTCTGCTGGAGATTCAGGCAGTCTTTCACCATCATCCGGTGGTGTGGTTTTAATCTCTAGAGTCTTTGGGGGACTTCTTGGAGGCGCAGGTAGTGGTTGTTGTGGACCTCGAGTTGCTGGGGTAGGTGGTTGGTAGGCTGGATGTTGAGATTCATCGGGTCGTGGTGTCATTAATGCATCATTGTGATTACGGTACTTCAGATTTGGGAAGCTACGAGGCTGGGGTAGTCCCCATGGTCGACTCATTGGTCCTCCCTTGGTAGAAAATTCAGATCTAGTAGGAGATGCTACGGAGCGAGTAATTGGAGAACCCATAAATGGTGCTGAAACGGTTTCGCTCCCTGGAATTATAATTCGTTGTTGTTGCGGTGATTGTGGTTCGGGAGCGCGGTCTTTAGGGGGGAAGTGCCTTTGATTAGAATGGTTTTCTTGCGTTGCACTAGAGTCGTTTCGAGCTCTAGAGCCGGGTTGTTGCCGTGGAACAAAAGGTCCCGGCGGGGAATGCTTCCTTGGTGGCGGTGTCTCCCTTCCGTTTTTTATCTGAACCTGATTTCTACTCTCATAATGCTGCTGACTAGTCTTGGGGTATACACTGCCAATCATCATAGCCTTAACGCGGTCATTGACTTGTGATGGTGGTGGAGCCTCATCATTTTCGCTGACTGGAGGACTCAAAGGGGGGTTTGAAAATCCATACTGTGATTTTGGCTCCACTGCCAGATGCGCCGACTTAACTGTTGGGCCGAAATCGAAACCACTGATCGGGGACGGAAGATTATGATTAGGTGGTGGACTTGCAGCACGTAAATTAGGCATGCTACCTTTGGCAAGCACAGGCTTGCGGTCCCACTTATCAGATGCACTAAAGGAGGTAGCTGATGTTGGCGAATGCATTGTCAGCGGAGGTGTTTGAGCACCCATACCACGTTGTCTGGTCAAGGTGTCTATTCTGTTCATGGTTGAATGCTGTTGGTCATGCACGTGTTGGTCCAACCCAGTTTCGTACAGTCGGCGCATTTTAGTTGCAGACCTTTCCATGCCAGAATTTGTTACAGAGCCTCCGGCTGAAACTGGTGTGTGAGATCCACTCAAAGACGGCGTACGTTGTGAAGTGACGGATGTTGCAGCTGTAGAAATTCTAATGTTCACTGGCCCAGAAGAAGTGGTAGATGATGTTTCTCTGTTACGATTGTATCCAGCAAGTGGTGGTGAGCCTGCTCTCGAGTGCTCTGTTGTTGATATGTCTGCGGTATTATCCTCATCGTCGTTTCGCTCGTCCCATAGTTGTTCCCTTTCCTTTTCCCGCAATTTCTGGAAAGCCGATTGACTAACGTCGTTTTCATATAAAACGCGACCCCCAAGACCAGCCCCATCGGCAGAACTTTTCGATCCTGATGGAATTTTATAAATCTTTTGACGGCCACCGAAAAGTACATTGCCCTCGCCTGGCTTTGGTCGACTCATAATGCTACCAGTGTGTAGGGATTCATCATCCGTACCATATCCATCTGCGACCAAATCGGCCCTGGAAAAGGCGAATGGTGGTCGAACAGATCCATGTATTGAAGAAACCTCTGCGATATCAGAAAGGCCGTGTCCTTGAAATCCGAAGTCGATCATTTTCGAAGCTCGCTTGGGAAACAATACACTGTCATCACTAGCTTTGCCAATTTTTGAAGTTGGATCGTCTTGTTCTCGTAACATTGAAAACCGGGCCGATAATCCATTCATCAACAGACTTGTTCGAAAGTCATCCGACGATGTCAAGGCATTCTCAAGGTCCAATTCCAACTTTGGTTCCGGTTCTTCTTTCTTCTTCCCGAGTCTAAAAGTTTTTGATGATTTGACAGCCACTGTGTGCTCGGTATCGCTGGATGCTCGACCTACTCCTTCTGCTGCGTCCTTGGCATCCTTCTTCTTGCGTGATCGAAACATGATGTCCAGTGTCTCACACTGTGACCTACAACTTTTCGATCCTTAAAATATAAACCTAATTCTAGCAAAAGGTATAAAAGCAAAAGCTCCAGTGAGATTTAGTGAAGAAACTTTCCCAATTCTCGTTTCAATGGATGTCGTTCAACTCGAGATATCGGAAGGCAAAAAAATGACTCGAGACGAAAGAACAAAGCGCGCACGACAGGAAGAAAGTTGGGGAAATGGAAGATAAGCTGTTTGGACGTGCAAGCATTAGCCTTGAAAGTTTGATAGTTGTTTGAGGTAAAGGAATTCTCGGTGAACTACGCACGGAAGAAGTGTAACGGGTCAAGTATGATCAGACGAAAATTGTGAGCAATTGCCAATAGCGAAGATGTTTCGTTTTGCAACTTGACAATTACCGATAGTGATAAGTTGAACAACTCAAATGAAGGAATGCTATCGGCAGTTGTGCTTCACAGATTGTAATGAATGTGTTGGGGTGTTTCGGTATCCCTGGGGAATGGGATTCGTTGCGCGGTGCATGAATTGAGTTGCACGGAAAGTCTGGTTTGATAGATGTCCTCGTCAATATGCCGTCAGTCAGTCGAATAAGTGACCTGCACGAATTGTATGGTGTGGAATTCGAGATGGTTCTCTCAAGGGGCCGGACAAGAAAAAGGAAAGTGTAAGGCAGTCGCTGTTTTAAAAGTCAAAGTCGGGTATTGATAACCACGAAATATGTAAGCTATCCAGGACAGCTAGTCTTTTTGTGACAGAAGAAATTGAGATCTGTGATTCTGCCAAAGGGGCATGCCAATGAATGAATGTTTTGGATGCAAGTGAATATGCTGCGGGTCAAGTATCGTCTGGGATATTGTAATATTATTGTCGAATCCGCCGTCCGTCTCCAGCTTGCCTCTTCCCTTTCGTCCCTTTGGTTGGCGTAGATGCACCGGTACGACCAGAGAAAAAGAATGAATGTGGTGTAGAAGGAAAGGGAAAGAATGGGAGTAATAAGGGTGGGTGAAAGAGTGGAATAAGATCAATGGGCGAGAGGAGGGACAGGACGCCGTTTAGTTTGGCTCTCTCGCTCGCGCTCTATCTCATTGCAGATAGCCAAGGTTCCTTGAAAGTGTGCCAAAATGCAATCCAATCAATTTGCCGAGTTGATATGTATGGATGGATGGATGGATGGATGGATGGATGAATAATAGATTGAGAGGATTTGGATCAATTGATAAAAAGGGAATTATGCATTAGGTCTGTAGGTACCAAGCCAAGGAAGGCATTGTAAGTAGAACCTTGCTCCCTCAATATGTACTAAGGTTAAAATGTGGCCCCCCACCCCCCGTTCCTCTTCTTTTCCTTTCTTTTCATACGCCGGTGCCACATCACCCATCACCCATCACACATCGCACCTCTCTTGAGTCTCTTCCCCCCTGCCCGATTCAAATTTCGTTCTCGACATCTACTAGGCATTTGGTACCGTTCATCTGGTCTTTCGAACCGCGCTGCCATACCCCTGACAAAGTCCATTTCTTTAAAATGATCTTGTTGTTTACACGATTTCCATCTGGTGACAACGCATTCAATAGTACGCATCGTCTATGGTTTACCTGTATAAAAATAAGATGGCCAGTGGGCTGAATTGCCCAGATGTCCTCCGTACACGATGGCGGGGCAATCAATCTTGACACGGAAGGGAGCAACAGGTGAGTACACACAGTCCTCGGACTCCGTGGACTCGACAAACAGTGGTGATGGTGGCGGGTGCTAAGATATACGACGAAGGGGGAGGCAAAGACAGAGAGGGTTTGTTGTAGCTAAATGGAGATGAATTGACCGGTGGGGTGGTATGCGGGTATAGCCTCCAATGGGAAGAGGTGATGTCTCCCTAGGGTTTTTCTTCAGCAGTTAGC
Source organism: Botryotinia calthae (assembly GCA_004379285.1). Lineage (NCBI taxonomy): Eukaryota > Fungi > Ascomycota > Leotiomycetes > Helotiales > Sclerotiniaceae > Botryotinia > Botryotinia calthae. The sequence goes on along the minus strand of PHWZ01000154.1, from coordinate 58,354 downwards.
AAGATGACTCTTGTGCAAGCGTATATAAGTGAAGCAGCGGCGTAGAATGAAGCGAATCCATTAAAATCTTTCAAAATGCGTTTGCAGAGATGAGAGAGATCTCTTGCTCCCTTGTCACACATATTCAACCGCTGACCGAGCCGTCTTATAGGTCAATTACAAGCAAACCCCTTCCATAGTTTGTGCCCCCAAACTCTATCTATTATCTTAGCATATCGTGAATGTAGCGACCGGCCCTCGAAAATAAGCTTCGATGCAACTACGTTCTGCATACTCCTGAAACTGAGACTGGATAATCTAGCGGCACGGCTAACCATGTACTCCGTAGATTAGAGAATGGAAGTAATGTCATCATGATCGTAAGATGGTTCGGGAGTGTGATCAAAGGACTCGTAGAATATTGACAACTAGGTCGAGATCTACTTTTCGTCGACCTGTTTGATGTATAATTACGCTTTCTTGCATCACGATTTTCTTTTGGGGGGTGATCATCAAGTGTGTCACAGTAAGGGTCGAAACAAGCTTCATTCGGGGTTTCAAAATCGTAAGAAGAAAGTATTACAGAGGACGGAGGACGGAGGACGGAGCACACAGCACACCTATGGGAATTGCTGTGACTGTAATGTGATTTGGACTGCTTCCAATTTAGATGAGATGAGGTGAATTCAGAAATGTATACCCTCGCGTCGATGAATAATAAGACAAAGGGGGTGTCAAATTCACGAAAAAGGGTTCGTTAAGTATCCGTTGAGGTGTGAACTAGGGTTTGACTTGCCTGACTTGATTGACTTGATTGACTTGATTGACTTGATTGACTTGATTGACTTGATTGACTTGATTGACTTGATTGACTCGGCTGACTTGCTTGACTGATGGATCACGACAAGCATATCATGCACTACAGTACTACTACTATGATACTAGACCAGAGACCAGCGCCCTCCTTGGTCGTAGTGTGTAGTCGTCGCATGCAATGCACGGGATGGATCTTACCCGCCAGCGAATCAAATATCAATTGTGCCTGAAAGCATCTGAGCGTACCTGACACTTGACCCATTCCAGACATATTTGACGGGTAACAACAGCGTATCAATTACATTTTTCCTCTTTTCTTCCTTCTTCTGTCCTCTCTCATCATGGTCCGAACATTCATCCAATCATCTTTTTTCGGAAAGTGGTTAGTTTCATAGTTCATTCGACTATTAACTAACGTTCATATTACACCTCTGTCCAAACAAGAATGTACGAAGTACGAAGTACAGTTGTACAAAATATAGATGAAGAACATCTTTACATGAAACATGAGCTCAAGAACCATCCAAGATAATCCGTGATTACAATACTACTTTGCGAGGGTTTTAAGTTCAATTATCACCTCATGAACGCATCCAGCCAGCCTTCATCTCCAGAGTTTCCGTTCACAATCTGCCTCCTCCAAGTTCTACTGCGCTTCCCCTCCCTTTCTCGAGTGACTTCACTATCATCACAAAAGGCTCGGGAAGTGGGTATCAACTTCTTGTCTCATAAATTATAAATTATAAATCATAAATCATAAATCATCGGCTACTTGCTTTTTGCATCCTATGTCTTACTTACTGTCTCAACATCGATCGAAAAGCTCGCGAACCATTCATCTACAGCGTTGATTCACGTACTCATGCTGCGTATAGTCCTCAACCAGAGCCAGAGTGCTTGGAAACTCAAGTGGTTCGGAAGAAATCCCAATGAGTGATGGGTGACGGATGGCCGAGGTTTCACCCCTTGATCCTAGCCGATGTAAGATTTGTCCACTCATAGGGCCCGGGTCCCGCCCAACTTCCAAGCTTCGATAGAATTACCCAAACAAGTATCAACCTCGAGACATAGAAAAGGATATACAGACAGTACACACGGCACATGGACACTTGTTTGCTATCAAATGCGGCCACAATATCCAAACTCGCTGTTCGATGGAATTCTGAAAGCATCCCATATACATACCCGTGGCTCACGAATCTCATCTTCACGTCAAAGCAGCTTGCACACTCGACAGGATCCGTCTCACCAATCAAGCCTTGAGATCGCCAGGAAAATTTTCAGGCGGAACGATCTACCACCTCCATTTGCCTGGCCAGGAATGGTAATTACTTTTCTCATCCCCGGTCCAAATCATCTTAATATATGGCGATCACCCAGGCCTTTTACTGCCTGCGGGTAGAAATGGAACGGCCGAGACAAGAAAATCACGGAAATGATTTCTTTCCCGAGCGGGGCGAAGGCGGTGTGGGGGAAATAACATGACGTGTGAACTCTCTTGGGAGCTGCGCGCTCCAATTCCTTGGGTTCTTCTTGTCAATTTTGTAAGTACCCTTGGTGTATTGGTCCTTCTAGAAGTCTTGCAAGGCTACTCGGTCCCATTGCTGCTCATGGTAAAACGATATCTCCAATTCGAATCTTACAAATCATCCCTTCCTTCCACCACCATAACATCGGAGATTTGCGTTCCATCCCGAAAGGGCAACGCAATCACACGCGTTAATCTAAAAAATTAACACACCACTATTTCTGTCAGATTGGCAAAGGCATAGATGCTGCAAGTTGCCGCTTTAAATTCCGGCAACTGCAGTGCTATGAACCACTTCAAAGTGCACACATACATATGCACCAGTAATGCAGGGTGCAGCAAAGCCTTTTCTTCATGGGGAAAGTCCTCACATGCTGAGTTGACAATATGGACCCATCCATTCTAACCACAATTTTCGAATATCGGGAAATGTTCAGTTCTCGTTTGATATCTAAGTCAAGATATATAACATTACGTGGAGAATCTTGGCTCATGTATAACTATGGGCTGAACGAAGTGTTGAGTACCCAAGTATCGGCATGCGCCGTTATCTGCCAAATACCTAGCACCAGAGGATATCAGGCTTGTTCCATTGCACGATAATGGCGAGAGCGGGAAGAGGATCAGGTAGGCAGATCTAGTAGTTCCGGGGAAAGTTGCCCACCATAAGTTGTTTTTCTTTTTTTTCTTTCGGAAATCTATCTACCTGCTAAAGAAATGATCACCTTGTGTTTTGAGTCCATACTGTATTCTAAATGGGCGATGCCTTCTTGATGGCTCTTATCCAAAATTCCACCACCTGGCTGCTTTGTTAACCTAATCTTCTTGGCTTTAAGAGTCTATGTACCCCCGTCCTTTCCGAAGTTTTCACTTTACATCTTCATCTCAAGTAGGATAACAATCATTAATGTCGAAGTACAGTGGGACAATCATGGAACGCGGTTAAATCCACATTCTCATACGAGTGCTCGTACGAACATCAAACTCCCGTGAACACAATTTCATGCTGTCAAACCCTGTACAAGAGATTATATATTAGTAGTCTAAGGAGACTTGCATGCGGGGTACCACATCGTGAGTGTACTTAGTCAAAGCATAGTCTTCATACGTTTCATAGGTTTGGGTTTGATATGGGTTTAACAGTCGAGTGATAGGACGAATGAGGTAAAGTGCACTAATATTGTTGTATAGAAAGAATATTTGGAAGATTGCTCTTCGTTTGGATAGAGATGAAAGATAATCGTACTAAAACTAGTATATAATGGTAGATGTAAAGATAGGTTGTACAATGTATATCAAAAGTTATTGACTTCATCGGTATGCAATTTTCTGTATCTGGATAAAATCTGCTGTTGTTGATCAAAAAGATTCCATATTGTATGTGTTTATTCTAGGACATATTCAAATATATTGCAGCATTTGCAACCACCCAAACGTAAAGCTGAGGGTAACATGGATGTCAACATCTGTACATCCTATTGAGTAATGTACACTTCCTTGCTGCTTCGCTTGTTCAATGAATCGTGCAATTTACATATGATTCATGGATCATGACCACAAAGGCGGGGTCTAGTAACACGCCTGGGTAGTTTGATTACTATATGTGGCTCTAACAAGCTTTCTAATTGTGTGGTTGGAGAATTGACTCACTTTGGTTCTCAGCAGCGTTCTGTTTGATGCTTTCAGGTAAATGAGATTTCAAGTCTACCATTTCTATTTAGTCCCTAGAGCAATGAAGTCTCGTCGATATGTACTCTCTAATTCATACTGGCTTTGCTCCCATGCTAGAGTTTTCATTTGTTCTCACGATATAAGATGATATCGCGTGGGATCGAAGAAATTTCCGGTAGAGCCTCTACAATTCCACTATTTTCACAAAAAATTAACAATAGTTCCACGCATTCCATCCATATGTGTTAAATAGTAGGTGGCTCTACCTTATTTTATCCAATCTTCTGCTTAAGCCTCTTTAGAAAGCTTAAATTGACTTGAGGTTGTGGAGAAAGCAATACCAATAGTTGTCTTGCACTTTTTTCTTTCGAGGGAAACTCCGTAGTGTAAACTGATATGTATCGCGCTGATTGCTGGCGCAAGTGGGCAGATTTGATACCTGGTTTGCCTTTTTACGCATGTAACTCTTTTCTTTCGGAATGAAATGATCAATGGGCATCATTCGATGTTCTACAACACCGGTGCAGGTTTGCGGCGTGTGTGTGACGAGAAATGTGCGTATTGTTGGATTAATTCATGCTCCAATACTCATTCATGAATTCATCAAACAGTCTCGACCAGAGAACAGATATGTACACGATATCATTGTCCTTAAAACGTACATTCTCATTCCTACTCCCAAGTACTTGGATCACTATCCCGAAGTTCCATCCGATCTCAACGTTGTCAGCATTTGGAATATTTCATTCAACCAACTCAAAAATAATGTGAATGATGAGTCTGAGAAGCTATTTCAGACTTGTCAAGAAGATGAGTTCTTCCTCTTGAAACCGAGAAGTGGTGGTCAAGGTGAAAATTTGTTAGGCAATGCCGAGAAGATGATTGATATTACTACATTGACATTTACGATTGATTGTGAAGTATTGAAGGAATCCGCATATCAACCACATAACAGAAAAGTATCTTGGAATAGTTTGCCTCTCATCTCATTCTTTATGCAAGCGTTCACTTGCGGGTGACAGGAATCACGGGATACTTCCCAGCTTCCCACGTTTGATGATAAACTCAACCCCTCATTGAGGAAGGCTAGAACTTACTTCCATATAGTTTGATTGATCTGTCTCATTTCATAAAATCAACTTTTGCAGTACTTGGATCAATATTTCAAGAGATATTACCGAGTTCGATTCTGGCGGCGATTCAGTAATCTGGGCACCCGATCTGGGGAGATTGGAAAAAATACTTCGATGTAGGTGTTGGAGAATAAGAGGGTGGTTCTGAGCTTGGAAGAAAGAGAACCGGAGGAGGAAAGGCGTGTGAGCGAATGGAGTGCTTGAAGGGCAATGCAGGTTATGAAGGGATGGTTGAACCAGGTACAAAGGGTTGAAGAATGATGGATAAATTCAATGGAAGAGGGAAAATTTGATCTATCCGAGGCGAAATGGGATTTGGATTAGAGTTACATAGAGATAATGGTGAGATATACTTACTGGATACGTTGCCGTTTCACGGGCTTCATTCGTCGGTTTCGCGAGCGTTGAGTTGCTCATCAGTCATGTTCCACGTAGTGCAGATGCTAGCCTGTTAACAGAGTAGCAAGGTGAAAAGCATGCAGGACTTAAACATCGCTCCTCAATATGTATTGCTCTGCGAGATCTTAGATAGGGATTCAAGACTACTTGAGTATATAAACGAAGCAAGACGATTGACCAAAGCGGAATTGTCGCTTGCAATCATTCGACCAAGCTCAACTCCAGTATGCAGCAGTGGAATGGGCAAGAAAGACAGCGGAGATGTGGCGCATATATGAGGAAAGAGCTTGAGGGTTGGCGATGCATTTCACTTGGGATATATGGCGAGTAGAAGCTGTGTATATGACATGTAGAGAAATTTGGGGATAAGTTCAGGCTGGTCGAGCCCCAAGAGCCAGAATGCTTGATTGAATGCAAAATAGACATCTAGTTGATGGTGTGGAAGCATGTAGAATTGAGAGTGAAATTGAAACTTTGTGGTATGTGAGGATACAAAACATGGCAAGTATATTAGTATATGGAGAATGGTTCTGTACCAACAGACAGGCTCTCGTGGTTCTGATAGATATGGGGAAGAGGAAGAAGCTTGTGACGACTGATTCATCCACACCTTCAAAAGTTTGCGTGGCTATGATACTGCTCTGGAAGAAATGATATCATGCAATTATCAATTGGTATTTGATATACAAATCAGGAACGATATCCCATAGAAACCAAGCACCCTAACCAACAACACCTAACGCCACGCTTTCCCATCTTTCCTGTACCCTATTTCTCTATGATTTTCTGTTCATCGAGAACCCTCTTGTCATGAAATCCCCACCCTTTTGTTTTTGTGAATTGTATCCGGTGTTCGAAAACAAACTCTTAAGATTGTCATTCATCCCCAACTTTCGTCTTTTGTTTCGTTCCTCTTGCTCTTCTAAAACCTTGGCTGTTAGGTTTGCCGCTGATGCATTTTTGATTCCTGAAGGTACTGTAGATGGTCCATTATTTGACTTTGGTGTCGCTGCCCCATTTCCATTCTCTTGTATTCGAGCCTGGGTCTTGCCGGCAACTCCATTTTCTTTTAATCGAGGTTGGTTACTGTCGGGAGAGTTTCCTTTCCCGCTTGCCAAGGGTTCCGCAGACTCTGATTCCGTTGCGTGCTTTCTTTTTTTCTTCCCCCCTGGAGCTTTCTTCAGCGAATGAGTTAATCCTCCATCCTTCAGCTTAGTCGCTCGCAATGCTAATCTCGAGATATCTTCTTTCGATATGGGAATTATAGATATGACATTATCCGCAGTATAGCCTTCATTACACTCCACACATGTATCGCCCTTTAACTCTTTGATCGCAACTTCTGAGAACGCATGTCCGCATGGCACTAAATAGACAGCTCTGGTACTGGCTCCCAACTCCTTACTGGTGATAGGACAGATCTTTTTTTCTTGCTTATCTTCCTTGACTGTTGAGAATTTGACTTCGACAATATCGCGAAGTCCTTTAACTCGTCCTTGCAGAACCTCTTCCTTCTCCTTTATGACTGAAGCGGGGACATCATCGTCTTTAGGAAGTAACTGTTCGAGAATCGCATCTTTGTTGTAGAGCGTCCCGGCGCAATCGGATACGATAGGTGTAGTGAGAGGTTTATTGGAGAGGGGACAATATGTCCAGGCGTGTGTTTGTGATTCGTGAAGGGTAGCTTTTAATTCTGAAGTATTCGGATTGCGCGCGGCTTCTTTTACAAGTTCGCGACGAGTAGGGATACTTCCACCATCATTACCCATGACGAGGAAATAGATATGCTCTGTAATCGGTAATAAGTTTAAACCCTTGGAGACGTACAACGAGCGAGTTTCTGGGGCAAATCGTGGATGAGTGAGATGAAATCAGTCTTTTTCCTTTTTCCGTAGTAGGAATGATGGATGATTTGACCGTTTGAGCGAGGCGGTCTTTGAAGTTCTTGAGGCAGTCTTACCGTTTTTACTGATAAGGTCGTTATCGCCACGCACCGTGTTAGTGAACTTGTGATTTAGCGTGCTTTTCACCTCGAACTCGTCGGTTCGGCATCAACACATTGAGCTTTCCGTCATTAACCAGGTACTTACAAGACAGTGAGCATTTCAATCTCCTGCCTGCCCATAACCAAATTGCAGGTTTCCTTCAGAACAAATACAACAACGAAAACAATCACTAATTACTAAGCTGGGTAGCCGCACGAGGTCGAGGGCGAGGATGGAATGCGCATGATACTGTGCTGGTTGAATTGCAAACTCATCCATTGAGAGAGAAGCTCTGAAAAGACGCCAAGATGTCACAACAATCTAATCAAGCATTTGATGCTTTGAATCGCATTGTGGCAGATTTACGATCACGGTTAGCTTGACGCAACTGAGTATATTGTTATGCGGTGTTGGTAGCTAATGATTCGAATGTAGGAGTGATGAACAACGAAAGAGAGCGGCCCTGGAGTTAAGAGAGTTGCTTGAGGTTGCTTCTAGAGGTGAGGTTCATATTTCATACTAGTCTATGGGATTGGGAACTAATCAATGCCTTGACAGACTTTCCCCAGGAACGATACACGGAATTTTCCAATATTGTCAGTGGAAAGATTACCAGCCTCATCGGTCATCATGGAGATGTTGAGCGAACTGGTGGTATATATGCTATCGATGCGCTGGTCGATTTTGACGGTATAGAAGTAGGACAACGAGTCACTCGATTCGGACAGTCCCTTCGAAATATACTGAGGGGGAAGGATCTTGCTCCTATGCAACCGGCAGCAATGGCATTGGGGAAGATGTGTAGACCTGGAGGTTCGTTGGTGTCGGATCTGGTGGAGAGTGAGATCAAAACCGCCCTGGAATACTTGCAGTCCGATCGAATCGAAGAAAAACGATATAGCGCGGTTCTGGTTTTGCGAGAATTGGGCAGAAACTCTCCAACACTGGTTTACACTTTTGTTGGGCTAATATTCGATCAAATATGGGTAGGCTTGAGAGATCAGCGACTCCTCATCCGACAGACTGCAGCAGAAGCCATAAGTGCATGCTTTCAGATAATTAGAGAGAGAGATCCAACTTTACGACAGACATGGCAAGCAAAAATATACGACGAAGCTGTTCAGGGCGTGAGGCAAGGGACTGTGGAATATATCCATGGATCCCTTCTTGTGATTAAGGAGCTTCTTCAGCAAGGTGGTATGTTTATGCATGAGCATTATCCAGAAGTCTGCGAAATTGTTTTTCGACACAAAGATCACCGAGACGCACAGATTCGGAAAACAGTTGTTATGCTGATACCCGAATTGGCGAACTATTCCCCTACCGAGTTTGCTCAATCTTACCTTCACAGGTTTATGGTTTTCTTATCTGGTATGCTCAAGAAGGATAAAGATAGAAATGACGCGTTTCTGGCCATTGGAAACATCGCCAATGCCGTCAAAAGTGCTATTGCTTCTTACCTAGATGGAGTTTTAATATATGTCAGAGAAGGCTTGTCATTGAAGTCGTAAGTTCTGTCGAATTTCTATGTGCATATACATGCTAAACATTTTTTTCAGGAGACGACTCGGCACAGTGGACCCAGTGTTTGATTGCATCAGTAGGTTGGCAGTCGCAGTCGGGCAAACCCTCAGCAAATATATGGAGGCACTTTTAGACCCCATATTCGCATGTGAGCTAAGTCCCAAGTTGACTCAAGCTTTGGTGGATATGGCTTTCTATATACCACCAGTAAAGCCTATCATCCAAGAAAGATTGCTGGACATGTTGAGCAAGGTTCTCTGCGGCGAGCCATTCAAACCGCTGGGAGCCCCTACACCAAACAACATTGCTGCTGCGCCAGTCGTGCCAAAAGACTCAAAAGATCCACAAGCATATGAGCACCGCCAAAGCGAAATAAAGCTAGCCCTTAACACTCTAGGAAGTTTTGACTTTTCTGGACACGTTCTAAACGAATTTGTGCGTGATGTTGCTATCAAATATGTCGAAGATGAGAATCCAGAGATTAGAGAGGCAGCTGCTTTGACGTGCTGTCAACTTTACGTCCGAGATCCTATTGTGAATCAAACGAGTCACCATGCGATTCAAGTCGTGAGCGAAGTTATTGAGAAATTACTTACCGTCGGTGTTGGAGATCCGGATCCTAGCATTCGAAGAGTGGTTTTAGCTGCTCTTGACGAACGATTTGATCGCCATCTTGCTAAAGCAGAGAACATCCGAACTCTATTCTTTGCTTTGAACGACGAAGTATTCCAAATCCGTGAAGTTGCTATCACCATCATTGGTCGCTTGACGCATGTTAATCCTGCATATGTCATTCCTTCTTTGCGGAAGGTTCTCATTCAAATGCTCACAGAACTCGAGTTCTCCGACGTAGCGAGAAATAAAGAAGAAAGCGCTAAACTTCTTAGCTTACTCGTTCAAAACTCACAGAAATTGATTAAACCATATGTCACTCCTATGATGGATGTTTTATTGCCCAAAGCTCGCGATCCTAGTCCAGCTGTGGCTGCTACTATTATGAAGGCTATCGGTGAACTTGCCTGTGTTGGAGGAGAGGGTATGATTCCATTTATAAAGCAGCTCATGCCTATAATCATCGAAGCTTTGCAGGATCAAAGCTCTTCTGCCAAACGTGAAGCTTCTTTAAGAACTTTAGGTCAACTGGCAAGCAACTCAGGCTATGTCATTAAACCATATTTGGAATACCCTCGACTTTTGGAGATTTTGCAAAATATCATTCGAGGAGAACCACAACGAGGTCCATTGCGACAAGAGACTATCAAACTAATGGGTATTCTTGGCGCTTTGGATCCATATCGACATCAGCAAGTTGAAGAGCGATCCCCAGAGATGCAGTTACGTCTGGAGTCAAACCATATGACTGATATATCTCTTATGATGACAGGGCTGACACCCTCCAACAAGGAATATTTCCCAACTGTTGTGATAAATGCTCTTCTCAACATCTTGAAGGATCCATCCCTTAACCAACACCATGCTATGGTTATCGAAGCCATCATGTCAATTTTCAGAACCCTGGGACTAGAATGTGTTTCTTTCCTGGATAAGATCATTCCTGCATTTTTGTCTGTAATTCGAACCTCTCCACAAACCCGCCTTGAGTCATACTTCAGTCAGTTAAGTTTGTTGGTGACCATCGTCCGACAGCACATCCGTAATTACCTACCAGATATTGTTATGGTTCTTCAAGAATACTGGAATGAATCTCCACCACTGCAAGCCAACATTCTTCACCTTGTTGAGGCTATCTCGAGATCTCTAGAAGGCGAATTCAAGGTTTATTTGGCTAGCCTATTGCCACTTATGTTGGTCGTGCTCGAAAAGGATACTACAACAAGACGACTTCCTTCAGAGCGTGTGCTACATGCTTTCCTGGTGTTTGGCCCTAGCGCTGAGGAGTATATGCATTTGATCGTGCCTGTTATCGTTAACGTATTTGAGAAACCTCAGCAACCTTCATTTATCCGAAAAGCCGCGATTGAAACTATCGGTAAGATCTCAAGACATGTCAACCTGAATGATTACGCCTCGAAAATCATACACCCCCTCTCAAGGGTTTTGGCTGGTAGCGATAGCTCATTGAGATTGGCATCACTTGATACCCTTTGTGCTCTAATCTTCCAGCTCGGAAGGGATTATTTACACTTCGCCGGCACAATCAACAAAGTTCTCAACAGTCACCAAATTCAGCATCAAAACTACGAACTTTTGGTTAGTAAACTCTAAAAAGGAGAACCTTTGCCGCAAGATCTGAGTGCTGAGGAACGTTATTTGAATCAATCCGATGAAGTCGATTTCTCAGATTTTTCCAATAAAAAACTGGATAGCAATCCTGTCCACTTGAAGGCTGCTTGGGACGCAACAGGGAAATCCACCAAGGAGGATTGGCAGGAATGGATGCGCAAATTTAGTGCATCTGTATTATTGGAGTCACCAAATCACGCACTTAGATCATGTGCTCAATTGGCTTCAGTATATCCACCCCTTGCAAGAGAACTTTTCAATTCTGCTTTCGTCTCATGTTGGGGGGAGCTATTCGAAGGGTACCAGGATGATCTGATACAGAATATCGAAATGGCGATCAAATCGCCTCACGTCACTCCTGATCTTTTGGGCATCTTGTTGATCCTTGCAGAGTTTATGGAGCACGACGACAAAGCCTTGCCAATCGATATAAGAGTTCTGGGACGAGAGGCTGGTAGGTGCCATGCCTGGGCCAAAGCTCTTCACTACAAGGAGCTAGAGTTTTGTCAAGATCAAACTAGTGGAGCCGTTGAAGCATTAATTCAAATTAACAATCAGCTACAACAATATGATGCCGCAATAGGTATTCTACGAAAAGCGCAACTCTACAAGGATGGTATCACATTACGAGAGACTTGGTTCGAGAAGCTCGAGAGATGGGAAGAGGCTCTTGAATTTTACAAGAGGCGCGAAGAAGATTTTCCAGACCAAGCAGAGACTTTCGATGTTATAATGGGTAAAATGAGATGTCTACATGCATTGGGAGAGTGGGAATCACTCTCGGCCTTGGCTGAGGATAAATGGCATACCTCGTCACTCGAGATCAAGAGAGCCATTGCTCCTTTGGCTACAGCAGCTGCTTGGGGTCTCAGAAAGTGGGATCTTATGGACGATTACCTAAGTGTTATGAAGAGTCATACACCAGATCGATCATTCTTTGGCGCAATTCTTGCATTGCATCGCAATCAATTTCGCGAGGCTGCCCTTTTCGTTCAAAAGGCCAGAGAAGGACTGGACACAGAATTGAGTGCTTTGGTTAGCGAGTCTTATAACAGAGCCTACACGGTTGTTGTTCGGGTACAGATGCTTGCAGAGTTGGAAGAACTCAGTATATATAAGCAGAGCAATAACAACCCAGCGAAGCAGGAAGTTATGCGTCAAACGTGGGAGACTCGTTTGCTCGGATGTCAACGAAATGTTGAGGTCTGGCAGAGAATGTTGAAGTTGAGAGCTTTGGTCTTAACCCCTATGGAAAACATGCAGATGTCTATCAAATTCGCGAACCTATGTAGGAAGTCGGGACGAATGGGATTGGCCGAAAAGCATCTCAAAACTCTGATGGGCGGCGATGAGAGCCTGGATGTGGTATTGCCTCAGATTGTGGAGAGTGCAAACGGAGACCGACGAGTTAGGGTTTCAAATAAACATATTGAAGCTCCAGTTCAGTACGCTATATTGAAGTTCCACTGGGCCGTGGGCAAACAATCCCAAGCATTGGAAGCTCTTAAGATATTTACATCTGGCCTGGCAGAGAAACTACAACAAGCACAAATCGCAACTCAAGGGGGCACCATAAACGACATGCATGCCATGAACCTTCATAACGGTACAAACGGGATGATGAATGGAAATGGATACACCAATGGTCTCGGGGCAAATGCTCACAGTCTGCTAACACCAAAGGGCTTGGCTGATCATACCACACTCCTCGCTAGGTGCTGTCTCAAACAAGGAGAATGGCAGGTTGCCCAGAAGAAGGGTAATTGGCAAAATGACAACCTTAACGATATCCTTGCATCGTATAAAGCAGCCACGCACTTCAATCCACAATGGTACAAGGCATGGCATGCTTGGGCTTTAGCAAACTTTGAAATTGTCCAGGCGGCTCAGACAGACCCCGGGCATGAGTTGCATGATGTCAATGGTGGTAATGTCGTTGTTAATCACGTCGTTCCTGCTGTTCGTGGTTTCTTCAAGTCAATTGCTCTGTCGCAGGGAAGTTCTTTGCAAGATACGTTGCGTCTTCTCACACTTTGGTTCGCTCATGGTGGCCATGCAGAAGTCAATCAAGCCGTTACCGAAGGTTTTTCTTCTGTTAGTGTTGACACTTGGTTAGAAGTCATTCCCCAACTTATCGCACGCATCAACCAACCAAATGCTCGTGTTCGCGCTTCTATTCACAATTTACTTGCAGATGTTGGCAGAGCTCATCCGCAAGCACTAGTCTATCCATTAACTGTCGCGATGAAATCCGCCCCTAATACACGTCGTTCACGATCAGCTATGCAAATTATGGATAGTATGCGACAACACAGTCCGAAATTGGTAGACCAAGCAGACCTTGTCAGTAAAGAGTTGATTCGTGTGGCAGTATTATGGCATGAGCAATGGCACGAAGGTCTCGAAGAGGCATCCAGACTGTACTTTGGCGACCACAACATCGAGGGTATGTTCAATACACTCGCACCTTTACACGATATGCTCGACAACGGCCCGGAGACCTTGCGAGAAATCTCCTTCGCTCAAACATTCGGTCGTGATCTTCAAGAGGCTCGAGAATGGTGCATTACCTACCAAAGAACGAAAGATCTTGGAGACATCAATCAAGCTTGGGATCTATACTATCAAGTCTTCAGAAGGATCGCACGCCAGTTACCGCAGCTTAACAATCTTGAGTTGGCTTATGTGTCCCCTAAGCTTCTCAATGCTCATGATCTGGAGTTGGCTGTTCCCGGAACGTATCAAAGTGGAAAGCGTATCATATCGATCGTCAATTTCGATAGCAACTTTAGTGTTATTTCTTCCAAGCAACGTCCAAGAAAGCTCAGTCTGAAGGGCAGTGATGGTGTCGCTTATGTCTTTTGTCTTAAGGGACACGAAGATATTCGACAGGATGAACGTGTCATGCAATTGTTTGGTCTCTGTAATACCTTACTCACCAGCGATTCGGAGTCTTATAAACGCCATCTTAACATACAAAGATACCCTGCCATTCCACTGTCCCAGAATTCCGGTCTTCTTGGTTGGGTACCCAACAGTGACACCCTACATGTCCTCATTCGAGAGTACAGAGAAAGTAGGAAGATCCTGCTCAACATCGAGCACCGCATTATGTTACAAATGGCCCCTGATTATGACAATCTTACACTCATGCAAAAGGTTGAAGTCTTTGGTTATGCTCTTGATAATACAACTGGTCAAGATCTTTATCGTGTACTTTGGCTAAAGAGCAAGAGTTCTGAATCCTGGCTTGAGAGGCGCACAAACTATACCAGATCATTGGGAGTGATGTCTATGGTCGGATACATTCTTGGTCTTGGTGATCGTCATCCTTCGAATTTGATGCTCGATCGAATAACCGGTAACATCGTTCATATCGATTTTGGAGACTGTTTCGAAGTTGCCATGACTCGTGAAAAATACCCCGAACGAGTTCCGTTCAGATTGACAAGGATGTTGACATATGCTATGGAAGTTAGCAATATTGAAGGAAGCTTTAGAATTACCTGCGAAAATGTAATGAGAGTATTGAGAGAGAACAAGGAGTCTTTGATGGCAGTTCTTGAGGCTGTGAGTTTAATTCCATTTCTTTTAAAGACACACTGCTAACAGATTAGTTCATCCATGATCCCCTTCTTAATTGGCGTTTGAACGGTGAAGCTTCACCTGTAGGACCTAATTTCCGATCAGAGCGCCGGGAATCTATTATCGCTGCCCAGAATCGTAGACCTTCAACAATGGACGAATTCGTTCAACCTGCAGCGTTAACTGCGGATGCTGGAGATCCTATAGCAGCTCCGGGTGGACCACCAGCTTCACGTCCTCGCGCAAGGACTAATTCCACGACTCAAGGCCCTCAGGATATCGAGGCACACGAAAATCAGAACACGAGGGCAGTACAAGTACTGGTACGCGTGAAGGAGAAGTTGACGGGGCATGACTTTAAGCCAGAGGAGGAATTACCATATATTCAGCAAGTTGACAAGTTGTTGATTGAGGCGACAAAGTTGGAAAACCTTTGTCAACATTATATTGGTTGGTGTAGTTTTTGGTAAATTTTCGACCGAAAGTGACTGGCGGATGGGAGTAGCAAGCAGCATTTACTTGCACATACAAGTTGTTACATGATGCATGGACAGGGCGTTTAGGACTGGGAATTCGCGATATATGGTGGGTAAATCTGGAATATAAAGCGAAGCGAAGGACGGGAGACCTGTGTAATACTTTTGTGCATATAAACAGCTGGCTTTCAATTCATATCAGAAAATTTTTAACAGCTTCACACTGTTATGTTTACGGGAGACTGGAGCACGCGGCGTTGGGAATTAGGGATTTGAGGCGATTCATAGCTATGGCAGTTGAGAGTTCATGGTCATAGTTCTAGGAATATACTTCAAATCTAATCAAGATAAATTCGAATAAAATGTTCCATGTCTGATAGTAACTTGTTGTTGTGAAACTCATTAATAATTTGAATCAGAATAATCATAAGTAGGAGAGGGGTGGTTTTTTTCTTCAATATTGCTCATTGCAATGTTTGCGCGACAAACTTGATTCGAAGAAAGAAAAAAAGATCGAGGTATGCTCCCTGCCGGTAAAAGAATTGAGTAGAGAGCAATGTAGTCACGATTGTATTTCTGAATGTGTATCACTTTAACCCAAAAAGAGCCTTTCCAATGCATGTTTTTATCATAATTAGAGCATTGATGTAGTTCTCTCTGCCTTTCTATTGGATGAGGGGAGACTTCCCCGTCCTCTTAGTTAGCCGCTTTCAAACAAGAGAATGAGATGCTAGAAGAATGAACATGACTATTATAGAATTACGGAAGTAGGATTGGCTAGGTAAGTTATATATTTACTTCAAGTATTCACTATTCTATAATCAATATGGCGTAGATTAGACCGAAAAGAAAAAGGAAATACGAAAGTCGCCAATCAGGCAATTGTTTTATCCACACAGCGTATGCAATCATCCTTTTTGCATGTACAGAACAAACAACAAAGCCTATTATTCAGATTTTGGTTTGCTAGAGATCCAATCTTTGACCTATCACTTTTGCTTACTTGTGCTTCTTATAGTACAGTGGCTTCTTTATTTCGCATAGTTTCCATATTCTCAGTTGGAAATCAACTTGATCACAGTTTATATCTACTACACACAACACCACCGTACCCCAGTTTCGACCTACAAGGAGGAGACGTTTGAAGTCATTGTAAAAATGCCTTCGATCCCAGATTTCGATCTTTACGAGGCTCTCGAGGTCCCCAGGGATGCATCTGCACAAGACATCACAAAATCGTATCGTCGACTAGCAAGAGTCCATCATCCAGATAAGAATCTTGACAATGCCAGTGCCACTGGAAAATTTCAAAATGTGAGTTGGGAATATTATCCAGTGCGTCCAGTGCGTTCAACAAATCATAATTTGCTACGCTACCGCTCATACTCTACTATATAAACCTAAGTAGCTAATTTGATATGCACATAGGTACAAGCTGCTTACGACATTCTCTCTGATGAGCGTCAACGTAGAGAATACGACCAGCCAGTTCTTTCAAATCTTTTTAGTGGACCTAGACAGCAGTACCACCCACGTGAAAGCTACGAAGATGAGTATGGTGAGACGGAGGAGATGATGTTCGACCAATTTTTCCGCATGTTCTTCACTCGCGCATCATCAAGACCCCGTTATGACCGGTCTGCTGAGTTCGAGGCCGAAATGGAATGCAGAGAACGCGAAGCGAAATTGAGGAGAGAAGCAGACGCCGCCCGGGAAGCTGATCGAGCCGCTGCCCGACTCGAAAAAGCGCGGAGAGACGCTGCCGAAAAAGCCAAAGAGGACGCCAAAACCGAGTTGAAGAAGACAATGAAAGATGATGCAGTTACTCTGAAAGAGAAGACTGAAATGGAACACAAGTTGAAGATGGGTGTCATATTTGCTGCGAACGGTTGTGTCACGGATACTGAGAAGCAAGCGTGCTGCGAGCACTGCTTCTTTTGGCCAAAGGAGCGAATGAAGAAAAAGTTCAAGTGTTTAACTTGTGGCCAGAAGAGAGGATTGACACAGTATAAATGCCCATACTGCGCCTTGGTACTCTGTCAATCGTGTCTTGCTGCGAAAAGATTTACAAAGAAACTGTAGACAATAAGTCACCAACCGAGAGAAAGAAACCGCAAATCTAAGCGAGATCTTTGTAAGGTCCACAGAACTCCCCAATATCTCGTGCTGTGGCAAACGTACATTATGCATAGCGTGGGTAGAATGATTTTTGGTAGTTTATGACCGATCAAAGGCGAAGTTTAGTAAAGTTCAAATGGCGTCGTTGGAGTTTCTTCACAATTCTCATGGTTTCAAGCCGGGAAAGAAAATGGGAGAGGAACGGCAGCTAGAATTGTAGGGAATTTGATTTGTCTTTGGTCATCATGGCGTATGTTTCCGAAGTTTTCTAGTGTTCCCATGGTCTATCAGTTTTCAGTTCGACTAAATAGTGAACAAGTCAAGTATACCGAATTAAGAGCCACCTGTAATTGTGGTACCGTGTCACAACCAGGTGAAAATTCCGAGAAGCAACATTTTACTAGCCTATGGACTCGTGATTCAAACTAGGAACTAGATCACCACAGTCTCGTGATATATCAATAATTAAAATTACAATTTTCTCATCTTCTTTTATGATTGTCTTCCTCTTGATCAGACAAGCTTACATAGCCCAACTTAATTCTCAATGATGACCACAAACAGTGCCAAAACCTCATTTGTATCGCCATCTGATTCAAACCATCCATGGCGAAGATGAGAATGCAATCCACCAGGCTCGGCTCTTCAGTTGGGTCGTATCGGCGATGAATATTGTAAGTGTAAAGCTAATTCCATTGTACCCAACATAGTAAAAGACTTGAGCTGCGTAGTATGTTTTAACGTCATTACATCCGGCCATCATAACCATACCGAGAGTAAATGAAGCGACCATAACACAGAAAGCTTGGGGACGTCCCCAAATATCCATGAGTTTCGCGTATGGTAATTTTATGAGGCCAGCTATCAGACTCGAGATGATGGAAGTCGTTGCCGTGAGGGAGTGGGCCTGAAAAGAGGAGGTTACGTAGGGTGTAAGTGTTCCGGCCAATCCGGAGGCGCATGTCAACAGAAACTCAACAATCCAGATGCTAGATAAAACACCACCAATAAAACATTCGACAAGAATGATTCCATAATGGTGGGCTATACTAACAGAATATAGGCCATAATCAAGTGATTTCTAGTCCATACTTGATTGATGGCTTCGGCAGCTTGTACATCATGCTGAAATTCTTTATTAATGACCTCGCTGTCATCTTTCGAGAGAACATTGGCTGTGGTTGTAGGCGCTTTCTCTTCGTCGACGGATGAGATATGAGCGGTATCCTCGGCAACCGGTACCTCGTTTGGAGTGAGATTATTGAATCGAAACTTCATTTTGCGTTCGCCTGCTGGTTGAGAAACCAATAATTCAAAGCTGAAAGATTATTGAAAATGGAGCGATTGACAAAGAACGAAGAGAGACTCAGAGGGTATTTATTCACAATATTTTAAGAAGTAGCAATATAGAGAATGCTCCAGATCACAATATCAGAAGGGAAAATTTGAGCGCCAAGGAACAGTCAACATTAATTTCACGCATATTTCACCGTTCTTGTGCAGCTTTAGGCAGACTGACACGGGGAATTGACTACTATGTATCCGCAAGCACCCTAGATGAAATTCAAATGATATGTCCCGGTCATTTATCCCAATAGGTGTCAATATCATGCTGCACGCAGTTTGGCAAGCAAGCTAAATTTGAAGGTCGAAGTCCGTCCACATTCTTAATCTGATAGAGCGAGTGGATCCAATCAAATTAGCGGCCGACTTTATCCCCATTTTGATCTTATCAGATCATCAAATCGTGTGACTAGTTGTTTCGTATGACTAAAGCTTATGCAGAGTCGGAGAAGAGACCTTTGGTGATGACTTAAATCGTCTGTTTGGGCTGAAGTTCGTTCAGCGATAAAAGAACCATGTATTTCCCACGCACCGAGCCTGATAGAACCAAAAAATAGGCCACTAAACCTACAGCCGATATGAATTCTATCTTGAAAATCTTAAATGAATGTTGGAAGAGAAATGCTGGGCGAGAAAGAGAAGAACATTATTGAACAATGAATGTCGAAATGAAGATCGACAATGTGAAGAAACTACTACTTCGCCATATGTATGTGGCATTTGAGTTTGCGTGATTTGACACTTGACAGCTCCATCCGCCCCTCTGGGATTGAGAATTCTCTCCAACATTGAGCATAGGGTTAAAAGCTGGATAGAGGGGCAGGAATCCAAGCGTGAGAAATCATCTGTATGTCAAATCACATTCAAGCAACCAAAAAATTGGTTCGAGGCACAACCTCTAGATTGGTCGAACCAATTCACCAGTAGAATCTCTCGAGTATCTCCATTGCAGTATCGCATTGTTAAGTCTAGCGGCGTCAAATGATAACCCAATTCGATCGCCGCATTGAACTTTTCACATTGCATAAGGAACAGCAGACTTCAGCTATGAGCATTGGATATCATATTTATCTACCCACATAATTAAATCCCGAGACTCATAACTTTATTTTGGACTTCACTTAAATTTCCTCGACCTTTTATCTGAGGCAATACTCAGTCTTTGTACATCGTACACCACCTCATCTTATCAATCGCATCTAATCACATGCCCATTTGTGTCCCATCATAAGTTGCGCCAGCAGTAACGCTCAACATATCCCATTCTTATCAGATGGATACCACAAATTTCAATGTGGGGCTTTGTCAAGCACTTCACCAGAAGTAGGCTTTGGGCCCGAAGGACTGCACTTTCGTCGCATGGTTTGACCCTTCAAAACTAAAGTTTTCGTTCAATGAACGGGCATGGAATCTTCTCTCAGCGGAGATATCCAGGCGATAGTTGAGTTTTTCGAGCTAGATTGATGCGAGACAATACTTAATTCGACGTGAAAAGGGTGTTAAACTTCTATTCCCTTTCGCATGTGCATCTAATCTAATATTGTGTTTGTGTAGTCAGGTGTAGAACCAAAAAAATCTTATCTGATCTAATCTAATCTAATCTAATCAGACCCCGACTGGTAACGACAATTCCCTGCAAATTCACGAACGAACAATAGTATCACTAGTCATGATATCTTGCCATAATGCTACTTGTGGTTCAAATCAGCTAGTGGTATTTCTAGGACAGAGTCAGTGCGAATAAGATTTTTCTTGCTCAAGCTTTTCCAAATGAAACACAGGGTTTCTGAGAGCTTGAGATGTAGTCAATGGGCTTCAGCACCGGCAGATTTGAAATAGTCTCAAGCCTCTTGACCAACTCTGCAACTGTTGCACTACACGCCAGATTAAAATCATCTGCATTTCCAAGTGGAAGTGTACTGGCCGAGTCTGGGATCAATGGTCAATATCATTTAATTGAAGCTTTGAAGCTTTGAGCGAAACTCGCGAAGACAGCTAAGATATCATCGGAGCGATTCGATTATCCTCAAGGTAGCAGATATAGTGTAACTGCCGGCTTTGATATCACATTCTAATAGTATAATAAGTCTTTTACGATTCATTGAGAGACCTTCGCTGATCATTTATCAAATTTTGATAAACTGGTTCCAAGCACTCAAATCTACTGAGTCGAGCTTTATGAATTTGCCGAAACCTCCTAGTTTCTTTATCTGTCTTCTTTCTCATTTGTGGTATTTGCAGCTACTGATGCAGCTGCTGGGTATCAGTAAGATATTCGGGAGTAGGGGGTTCTTAGAATATCTGCATAGAACCATCGGTGGGTTGAAATGCCTATATACAAATTACCTGGCTAATGACCAATGAATGGATCTTTCCATTCAAACTGCCCACGAAACCTATGAATTCGTACTCAGTTTTATGAACAGGAACTGTCGTTTTTTTTTTCTTTTCACAAGAACCCAAGTAGTGATTTAGGAGGCTCAATTTAAATGATTTTGCGAAAATAACATGGTAAGCTTTCCGATCAGACGTTATTCTGAGCCGATGTTTATCCGTGTTACAATTTTACCTCGGCACGTGCTCGTCAACTTCAACTCGCCATCACCAAACATCACTCTCATAGCAACTGCATCTCCGTATTCCAACTTCTCTTTGCCAACCATGTCTCCACCCCTTCGTTTACTTCTTCCTGGCAAGGGAGCTTTATTAGGTCCTGTAATCAAGGACAAAACTACGAACGTATCAAAATGTTATCGTTTTTCAAGAGTACCATATGCTTTACCGCCAACAGGTAAAAGACGATGGCGAAAGCCGCTCCCGCTCCCTTCTAACTTCTCATATGGTCCCGAAAATAATCCGCCGACTTATTACAATAAGCCTTCTATTTCATGCCCGCAATCTCCGCTACTTGTATCACCAGGCAGCTCGAGCGAGGATTGTTTACAGTGTAACATCTACATTCCACTTGGTGATCCACCATCAGGTGGTTGGCCAGTGTTCTTCTATATTCGTAGGTGTCATCTCCACATTGATTTCAAAATCCATGGCTAAGAAACTCAGATGGTGGTTTCCTTCAATACGGCTCGAACAACTCAGACGACCCTTCTTCGTTATTGGCCGAGACAGACGTGAAATGTATTATTGTATGTCCCAATTATAGACTCGGAGTTTTTGGATTTCTAGCAGGTAGGGAACTTTGGGACGATACTTCAGCCGGAAATGTAGGACTCTGGGATCAACGAGCCGCGCTTGAATGGACATATGAAAATATCGAGTTCTTTGGTGGTAACAAAGAGAATATCACAGTCGGTGGTTTATCCGCTGGTTCTTATTCCACATTTCATCAACTAGCCTACGACATCGGCCCAAATTCTAAACGCCAAATTATTCGTAGAATTATTCAATGGTCAAATGGATGTGGCGTTGAGCCCAAACAAATTTCTGAAGCTCAAGAACAATTTGATGATTTACTTTCTGTTTTGGGAATATCTCGGTCTTTGAGCGGAAGACAGACCGTGGAAGTCCTTCGCAGCAAAAGCACTGATGAGTTGATAGTTGCCGTTGGGAAAATGAAGCAAGTTTTTATTCGTCCATTTCTCGATGGAGAGTTCATCTCGAAGGATTTGTTCACTAGAATCTATGACGGCTCGTTTGGAAAACGATTCAAAGAACTTGGCATCAAAACCATCGTCGGGGATCTTACACAAGAATTTCAGCTCTATAAAAACGTGTTTCCCCCACATTCGTATGAGAGATTGATTGACCGTCTGTCATGGGACTATCCACGAAGTATCGCCAAGGCCGTTTGTGCCAAATACAAACCGGACCACACTTCTCCAAATTATCCTAAGGAGCACTGGATTGAAATTTTTGGCAAATTGTATGCTGACATGCAAATACATTCTACTATGCGCGGCTTTCTTGTCGCAATATCTTCTGATGTTCCAATTGAGAGCATCAATCGATACAGAATCGATTGGAGAACTGAAAGTGTGGACAGAAGGTTGCCTAAAATTGTTGGTGCCACTCACGGGACGGACATGTCAATTTGGTTCTTTGGGAACGGTGGTTTCTTGAATGACAATGAGAAGGTCTTATTGAGAGAGTGGTTGAAACCAGTGGCTGATTTCATAAAAGGTGATGACTTTACTTGGGGTACACGATCAATTCAGGAGGTAAAATTTCTTACTTCAGATGGGAACATTCAAATCAGGGAAGATGATATATTTCAACAGAGTCTGGAATTGTGGAATGTTTCAAACGCAGTTATCGAATCTCGAAATAAAAGTAAACAATCTAAGATATGAGATCTTAGATTTATCTTCTTGAAATTACTATAGTTATTGAGGTGATTGTACCAAGTTTCTCCTATATCCGATAACTCTACGAACGGTCGTTGACTTCAATCTAAGCACCAGAAATCTTCGAGTGATTCCAAAGTCAAGCGAGTGGCATCTTGTAGTAGTTCAGTTTGCAAACGTCAGCTGCTGAAAGGCAAATTGATGGGATACAGAGTGCTCGATGATCATATATGCCAGATCGTACTTGCACAAAGCCTCTATCATATCAAACCTGCCTATCGTTATATATGAAACCAGCGCATCTAACTGAAGCCGAAAGGAAAATGAGTCTGGAATGTAGGTCGCTTTTGAGATATCTCTACTTCCCTTAGCTTGGTGACATAGTTCTGTGTAGATCAAAAATCAGTGGGAGATGATATAGTAACTCCTTGATACTTTCTGATCTTTGACGTTGCAAAAGATCACTTTCTTACTCAGAGAACACCGAGACCATGAACGTCAAATGTTGCTAAAAAAAGACGAAAGACGAAAGTGAAAGTGATATTTGCGTGTCACAAAAGCTAATTATAAGTAAGCATTTGCATATAGCGCAAAAAATTGTGTATCACTCACATCTATCGTGAGAAGAGCTCAAGTGAGGGAAGTCTCGATTATAGGGCTTTTCCTGGGTGAATCTTGGAAAAGATTTCCTGTGGTTGCTAGATCACAAGGTCAAGAAATCTGGGAATATGGGTCCCTAGTGAAACTCGTAGATATAAAAACCCCAATTCACCCATATCTTGTGAATAAATAGTGCGGTTTCTGACATGAGATGATATCTTCAAGACCAATCCATAAAGTGTGAAGGAATTAAAGCAATTTTGGGACAACGGTTTCCAAGTATCGCACAAAATAAACTAACCTTACAATCATCTAAAATTTCCAACCTCTCGGATATCCCTCGACGTAAAATTTGACTGATTTTCTCGAATTTCAACCTCTGCTTTTTTACACAACAATCAGAAAGTGCTCTACCATCCTTCAAGACCTATCACCTGTCCAAAATCCATTGCTCAGAACAGCTGTACTTCACTCATTGCTTTTTAAAATTCCCCAAGTTTTTCTGGGCAGTCTATAATAAGTTCTTCCAGTATTTACAATCTTCATAAACATTGGTTTTTTCTCGCAACAATTGATCTTGGAGCCACATTAAAACCCAGCCCCAACATTCAATTTCAGCTTCGAAAATAGCTGTGAGAAGCTCAACAGCCTCTTGCCGCCCGATCCAAATAATCTGCTGCCTCACACAAGGCCTAATTTTCAGCCTCCGTAGAATAATACACAATGAACATCATCAACCACGAAGGCAGAGCTGTCCCTCTGGCACCAGTTCATACAATTGTAATCTGTCCAACAGCAGATTACAAGGCTCCAAACTATATCTGCTACGACTATGTATGTCAATACTGTTCCAAGGGAGACCAGGGAGCTCAAATCCTTTACTATCCACAAGAAACCGTTGATTCGCATCAGATTGGCCCACGAGTATATACTCGCTTTTACCACGATCATAGATATCAGGTATATGCCAACAATGAACATGAAATGCCTCCTCAGCATTCTAAAGCTAAAATCTGTCACTTTTGGTGCCAACATGAGGTTAGTTTGACATCCACCAGCCATTATTTTATGCCTGAAAATCCTAATTAATTTAATTAGATCGATACTAGTTCTCCAATCCAGCGTACTTGGTATTATGTTCCATGGAGTGACCCCATTCCTGGTGTTCTTCAAGACGATGGGAACATATCTTTCACTGATCCTGTCTCCGGCCACACCATAATCGACAGTTCCCCTGTCCCTGCCGGATTCAGACCCTACAGTGAAGGAGACACTCCATTCGATACCAACTGGCAAACCATACCCTCCTCTCCATCTCTTCAATTGGGAACGACCTTTAACACTCCCAATCTTGATATTGGTTCGTCGCGATCCAGATCATCTGAATCCTCTGCCCTTATTCCAACTCCTCGGAGCGAGTACAATATTCTGGGAGCACACGGATTGCCTACTAGCCCTCAGACAACAGCAGAACCAATCAGTCAGACTGAAGTTGACCAGATTCGTCGTGGTGGAGCTGTCCTTGCCCCGGAGTTGACAGAAAGTGAGCGAACTCCAACCAGAGCTATGTATGGAGGAGGTGCAGGAGGAAGAAGAGGAGGAGGGGAAGGAAGAAGACGTACAGAATCATCAATCCCTCGAATAATTACTGGTGGGGCTGGTCGTGGCAAGGGCATTAATAATGGCAACATAAACGCGCCAAATGCCCCCAGAGATAGAGGGAATAGTCGGTGCTACAGTCGTGGCCGAGGAGGACGTCCTACTAAAATTTGGAATTGGCATAATTGATCTTGTCCTTCTGTGGTGGAATGGTATTGACGCTTGTTGTCTACTGTCTGTGTTTATTTAATGTAGTTAGCTATGTTTATCTTGGTTATTGGTATTCATAATGCAATATTCCTAATATTCTGGTGGTTTTAAATTTTATTGTGGCGCATGGTGTGACAATTACCCTCTCACCTTTCAGCGATTAGTTCACAGGTAAATGAAAGATTTCAGCAAGGGCTAGATTGTACATCACTGGCAGATCTAGGATCATGTACCCTCTCAGAAAGTCCGAAAGCTGAAGAGTTGTGGTGTGATTCATTTGAAATTAAGCATATCGGCTTCCCCGTGATTATTAGAAAATCAGGAAAATCTTCACGTCGGGACTGGCTTCAACTTCACGGATTTAATGTTATGTCCGGTGATTAGATCTCCTCGTACCTGAAGAATGGGGAAACGATAATTATATCATCTCTTCGACTTACCACCAGACAATCCTTTCCACCCACAAATACACATGAAATAGCCCTAGTCGTCATGCCTTTTCCGAGCCGTGGATGTCATACATGCAAGAAACGACGGGTAAAGGCAGGTCTTATATATATCTCATCATCATTCACTAGTCTTGAGACTTACAACAAATAATACAATGCGACGAAACAAAGCCATCCTGCAATCGTTGTGCAAAAGCAAAAATCAATTGTCATGGCTATGATGGTATTCAAAAACACGAGTTCTTGGACGAAAACGAACCAGCGAGTGGTAGGAAAAAACGACCTCGAGGTCTCAACCTGCGGCAGTCGATACAAAAAAGTTCACTATTTCAATCTCCAGCGTCGGAAGAACAGACAAGCCATATCAATATGAGGATAGATGAAGCCGGATTAATCACACTGTCAAGCATCCCACGCGTCACTGCTTTCTTCTCATCGCTGCGATCTCCTCCCGCAACATGCCTGCAAGATCAAGTCATTGCTTACTACACAAGACAATTTGTCGAGGCTCCCAAAATATTGCTTGCTACCCATGATAGCCAAATTAATTACTGTGCGGCTCTTTTCACCACGCCTCAATTTTCAGCCTCGCTTCGTCAACAATTTTGCCGATCTCCCTGGCCTGTTCAATCATCGGAACAAGCATCTCAGGATAGATCTACCAGTTCCACATTACAACTCGCTATTCTTGCAATTGCCCATGCGACCTTCGGGCGGTCAACAAAAAATTCTGCTGCTTTATTGATTGGTAGTAAGACATACTCCCAGGCCCTGGTGGCGACGAGAAGCATAGAGAGTGTCGTAATGGATGAAGTCATTCTTACTATTCTCCTGTTAGGTCATTTTGAGAATTCTGTGGCTCAAAATGCTCAATTCGACGCGAGAGACATCAAAGTTATATCTGCGAAAGCTTTTACTCATCATGATGGCGCGATCGTGATGTTAAATTCACGACAAAAATGTCAAAAAGAGCCATATCGATCGCGTCATAAAGTTGTACCAGCCCATGGCAGCGACTCGGGCACTTCCCATAAAAATACGGGCTCGGAGATAGACAAGATTGCAAGGAGACAATTAGGTCGTTCACTCGTGCTCAGAAGCATTCCAATACCAGGCTGGTTGAAGAATGGAAGTCTCTTTGGAGAGATAGGCTCAAGTCTAGTTCTTGACAAATGTTTAGTCGAAGTAGCCGATTTGAGATACTGTGTGAATAATGTTTCTAATGACCTTGACGGCATTTCTGCAACAGAAAGTAGGCAAATGGCCATGAAGATGCGTGGGGTGTTGGTATTAGCACAAGAGTTGGAAACCAAATTGGCCAAATGGGCTAGAGAGGTACCAATGGTAGATCATTGGAGTAGATTTCGACTAACAGTGGATGATGATGACGACTCTGGCACAAGCGACATCTTTGATCAAACTGTTCATCTATATCCCTCAATCGGTCATGCCGCGATGTGGGCTCAATATCGTGCTATTCGACTTCACGGAAATGACATCATACTCACAGCTTTCTACAGCGAAGTAGAGTTTTCAAATTCTGAAACCAAGTTCAATCAAGATATTATTAAATTGAATATGGAAAAACTAGCTCTAGACTTCTGCGCGAGTCTACCGTTTGCTCTGGGATGGGTTGAGCTTGGAGGAACAGGTATGAAAATGATATGTAGGGGACGAAGAATTGCGGCTGTAGCTAGCACGGCTAGTTTATTTTGTTGGCCATTAACTGTCTCAACAATAGTTTCTGAGATTCCAGAGCAACATCGATCGTATCTGAAGAGCCGGCTACTAGATATAAGTGAAATTGTCGATGATGGGGTGCTGGAGAGAATTGCTCATCTATAACCGATATCAGGCTTCTACATATCAGAATTGCTTTCTGATCATGACTGGCACTGGAAAAGAACTATCTATTTTCTCCATCTAGTCACAAGTGCAAAAGATTACAATACTACCATGTAAACTGCTTTGTGATTTTAACAAGTCGTGAATTATCTTGTTTTCATGACCAAGAAATTGTACATATTGACCTACGAATACACAAGGTGAGCAACAGAGTCTCCGACCTATCAACGGAAAGTTTATGCTCTTGCATAGTTCTTGTCGTTTTTCTCCTTAGATTAGCGAGCAAACCTCTATTGTACGGTTCTTCAATCCGGTGCACTCGTACATCAAACCTTTGGATATGCAAGCCAATGTACTAGCAATTGAAGTGAGATAGGAGAATTTTTTTGTACTTGTCTTCCGCGATTAAATTTGGCCTACTATGCGAAATTTCGAACACAGAATACACTGCGGATATTCTTCCGCTGCGTTGATAAAGGATTATGCAACCTGCAGTAAGCTTGAAAGCGGGGTAAATTGACATTAAGCCGACGCAAGGGACTTCTTTCGCAAACCCTTGGTTCTAAACCACAAGATTTCTAAGCAATAATCGAAATCATAGAGATGATGACCCTGCATTTAATTACGTGATTCGATCCTAAGACTCATCTCGAAAACCGAGTAGATGAATCTGCCACTGCCACTAAACTCACCCATCAAGTAACGTCAGAGCAAAATTTCACGTATCTGCGCAAAATAAAGATCGATATCCTCTGTCTACAGGATTCGTGCCTATCATTTTTACAAGTATTTCAAAACACCCAAAGTCATGGCTCAATCTGAGATTAAATTCTATTGGGCACCTGGCGCTTGCTCTTTATGCCCTCATGTTCTTCTGTTCGAAATCGGAGTCTCTTTTGAATCAATCGCCAACTTAATCACAAAAGAAACGGTAGAATTTACTGAAAACTTCTCTTCCATCAATCCCAAAATGCGTGTTCCAGTTCTCTCACTTGAGGGTGAAATCATCACAGAGGTTCCTGCTATTGCGACAGCGATATCTTCACTCGCTCCCGAACTGCATCTTTTAGGAGGTACAATAATGGAAACGATAAAAGTGTATGAATGGATGAATTGGTTGAGCGGAACATTGCATACTCATGCATTCGGCGGTTTATTGAGACCGGAGAGATTGAGTGATGAAAAAGAAGCATTGCCGGGCATTGAGAAGAAGGGTATGAGAAACGTCCAGAATTGTTTTGATATGATCGAGGGAAAGTTGAATGGCTTTCACGCAGTTGGGGGTGCATTCACAGTCGTCGATTCGTATCTTTTCGTGTTTTATCGTTGGGGAGAAGGATATGGTTTGAACATGAAGAGTGCGTACCCGAAATACACAGCGCTTGTGGAAAATCTGGTGAATCGTCCTTCTGTTCAGAAGGTTTTAGAGCTCGAAAAGTCGCAGGCCAAGTTATAGATATTCAAATCCTCCCAGGTAATTCTGTCGATACTCTTGGTTATTGAACTACATTCGACAGAATGCAATAGTAGCATCTGCCACTGGCCGTTCGTTTTAAACGGGCGCGAAAAATGATATGAAAATCAAAATTTCCAATGTTTCATTCGGGTACCTACCCAAAGTCTTTGTGCTGTGTGAGATCCGCATTTCACACTCCATACATCCTGTGTCTCATCGCATTCATATATGATATTTCCGCCTGCCAACTAATGCCATGTTGTCGCTCGCTGGTTGTAGGCCATTCGCCATGAATTGTACACACTGGTCTACCAGGTCTAAGATGTGTTTGGAAAAATTAGCCCATACAACACGAGCTTAAAGGCATTGAGTATTTAGAGGTAGAAGATGGTGTGGCTCGTCTGCGCGATATGGGACAACTAATAATTCTCAAAACCTTATGGTAATTTGTGAATAGAAGATGTGATTGAGAAGTATATTGTGCGGGATGTGCGATTTCTTTGGTGGATGACGAGGTGTATTCAGGTAAATTATTGTGTTAAATTGTGTTTTCTAAGCGGTGTTGCTATGACTGACGAGATTAAATTATGTAAGCGGGGTGTCGAACAGGTGAACAGGTGAACTAAATATCGTCGGTGTGCCGAGGCGACTTTTTGGTCAGATCAACATCCACAACAATACGGCGTAACAACAATTTCGATATTATCCGATCTTGAACTATCATTATGACTATAAAAGTCCTCATTGTCGGTGCTGGCGCAGTTGGTGCATTCTACGGATCTCGAATTGCTCAGGTTCAAGGCACCCAAGTCTCCGTTATATGCCGATCAAATTACAAAGCTGTCACCGCCAATGGTTTTAATGTTACATCACCAAAATTTGGAGAATACAAGTATATTCCACATCAAACCTTTGCCAATCCACAAGAAGCCCAAGACTCGAATGAAGACTGGGATTTTATTGTCGTAAGCACAAAGGCGCTTCCAGATGTTAGTGATGATTCCGAGATCCTTGAAGGCCTCGTGAGGAAAGGTCATACATCTATCGTCTTGGTCCAAAATGGTATTGGTGTCGAAGAGCCATATTCAAAAAGGTTCTCGGGGTCCACCATACTAAGTGCTGTCACTGTTGTGAGCGCTGAACAAACTTCTCCGGGTTTCATTAAGCATAACAGATGGACACGAATAAGCATTGGTCCATATTTACCCGGTGTTGTTGAATCAACGAAGTTGAATGATGATCAAAAGACCGCTGTTCAACGGAACAACATGTTTGTCAAATTATTACAAACGGGAGGCATTTCGGATGCCCAGGGGTACTCACATTGGAAACTTCAAATGGTCAGATGGCATAAAATTGCCATTAATGCGAGTATGAATCCTTCCGCTGTGCTTTCATCTGGGAGCACAAATAATGATATGTCGCTCGATCCAGAGCTCTACATTCATTTGAAAGGTGTCATGGACGAAGTGTTAGATACAGCTCCAAAGATATTGGGAACTAAGCTACCACAGGAATTTGCAACTTCTGAACAATTGTTGAAAAGTACACAGAAGAATACTAGTGGAAGTAAGCCAAGTATGTTATTGGATTGGGAGCAGGGGAAGACGATGGAGCTTGAGGTTATTTTGGGAAACCCAATCCGAATTGCCAGGCGTCATGGATTGGAAATGCCGAGGCTACAAACATTGTATGCTTTATTACGGAAAGCTCAAGAAAATAGGACAAAGGGGAAGCTTGATAGTAAACTTTAAGTACTATACCAGGAACAGTGATTTATCAGGCGTATCTGGAAATAAGGAAGAATCGATCCTACATTCCGAGAAACTTCTCGACTGGCGACATTTTGAATTTTCGTTCCTATTTCCATGAATCTATTTTCAATCAAATCAATCTTTTTAATACATGTTTTGTTCAAATATCTATATATACAGTTGAAGACGTAAAAGTCTCAAATATTAAAACAACGTAAAGTCTTAAGCACAATAATGAAATTTATGAGTTGCTTTTATAAGATACTTGCAATCAATCTGAATTCAATCTCCATAGCGGGTTACCAAATCCTCCACCCCACCAGATCTTGCGTGATTAATTTAGTAAACAGGGACCTTGAATGTTGGGAAGGAGTAAGTCCAGGTCTCAATAGATCTCGCGTCATTGACACAGTCAAATCCACTGCTAGTGTTTGAGTGGAAAAGAGGACGAGTTGGCAATTGGCAGAGGCTCACAACATCACCTTCCTCGGAACCACCACCAACAGTGGCATTAAGAGCATGAGGTTTAATACCATTCTCGACCCAATGGATCATGGTGTACATATTATTCTTGGGGTATGGACCATCAGGTTGTAGAGTGTTTGCTCCACAGTGAGCTGCACCAGGGATCAAATACAATTGATACCAATCAGCAAGGGCAGCAAGACGATCATGTTCAGACATATCTGGATACATCACAGAACGAACCGATTACCAGTAGTGGACCGATGGTGCAGTAGGAATACTTGGGTCTGATTCGCCATGGTAATGAAGAAGTTTTCCTCCTGAAGACTGAAATGGAGTGAGGTCGGGAAGAGTGGTCTGCAAGCTATCGTAGTACTTGATCATACCGGTATTCATCCATTCCACCATGGTATCGTATGTAACATTGTCGATGCTGGCTAGATTATCAATGTTCAAGAACCCAATCAACTTGGCAACGTATTCGCCGCCGGTGGATGGGGTATCAATAACCCAAGAATTGCTATCGGAATCGTATTGAGTCTCAGCATCAGAAAGCTCGGCATCAATTTGCCAAGAGAGATAAGCACGTTGGCCTTTAGAGTTGAAAAGACCATTATAAATAGTTTTAACAACAGCGACACCCTCGGCACTCACAATTCCATTTTGTGCTGGTTGATAAGTAGTGCTGCTACCGGCAACTTGGCGCTTGCTAAAACCAAAACCAAGGGATGTGCTATTTTGGGCAGCGCAGTAATAAGATTGTCCGACAATTGAGGAAAAATCGAATTCGAGAGAACATAGATCTGAACGAGAAATAACACCATCGGTTCTTATCAAGTGGATTACATGCAGCAATGATAGCAGTGACAATTTGATCCAATTTGCATGGAGGGGGATAATAGTGCAAAGTTTGCTCTACGTCAGCTGGAAACATATGGGCAGTTTGCTGCTGACCATAGCGAAATGCAGGGGCGCCAGTAATGGCACCATCATACTCTTCACCCCAACGTTGAACTTGACTCATACCTTGACGTGCACTGTCTGAGTATCCTTCGAATTAAGTGTAAAGCTTCGTGTCGGACATGTCGTAGATTGCCTTGGTAAGTGCTTTTCCAATTATAGTCATCTCACCAATAGCCTGGTATCCGAACATATACTGAGAACATAGTTAGCTTTATTGGTACTCCCAGTCAAGTTCGATCAATCTCTTACGGTAGCAGGCCAGTTGATGGTTCCATTTCCAAGTAAGGCCGCTTCATCAAAGGCAGAGTTTGCACTATCATAGCCAGCAGAAGTCATGCCTTCAACGGCTCGATATGTAAGGCCACCAAGTGGATCGCTAGAAAGCGAATAAGCCTGTCCTCCTTGTACATAGAAACGATTCTTAAATGCGGAAGGAGCAGGAAGAGCATAACTGATGAAAACCGAGTCGTTTGAGCCAGTGTGGGTATAATAGACGGTTGCGTTACAATGAGTCCAAGGCCCGGTTGTACCTTCACCTCCTAAGACGGAATCGGCTGCATTATAAACAACATTTGCTGATGTAAGTGATGAGACCATGGTAATACCAGCAAAAGTCCCATCGGCAGGTAAAGCTGCCTTTACATTGGCATCAGTACAAAGTTGAACAAGTGATTCAGTGATGGTAGTCGCGACACTAGCGCTTGTTGCAAAAGTAGCGAGAGCTGTGATTGAACGTCTCATGATGAGTTGTTTGATGTTAGAAAACGAATGTGAAAGTTGGCTGTGATATTTCAATTTCTATGTAACTTTCATGAATATATATAAATATTCAACCGATCGAAATGAAAAGCACACGCGTCAATCATATCCAAATCAATCTTAATTGAGCTTCAATGTGGTATCATAGAGGATATAGCCCGGTGTCGCCGGTATTATCAACACGCGGCAAATGCCCAATTACGAAAGCCTTTTTCTAGAACGATGAATGGTACTATAATTTTTGCGCCAGAGGAATTATAACTAGGAACGCCATGCTGTTTCCTCGGCCCCGAGAATTTTGAGCAGCTAAAGAGTTTGGATGAAATCTGAAGAACTTTCAAGGGTTGATACCTAACACGCCAAGCAATTTTGAAGACCGGCAACGCTACATGTAACCCTGTACTAACAAACCTTAAAGCTTAAATTGAAGAAATAATATTTTCGAGACCGACTTTATAGGACAATTCCATGGAAGAACACGCGGGTGTACCATATACAGCCCATCCCTTCCATATCCAATTTCATCCTGGGATGGATGCGTATCCGCAGTCATCCGTCAGGTAAATGGCAACACCGTTCCATCCATGCGGATCACAGTTGCTCTGGACGGAGGTATGCATATAGGCTCGTTCGGTGGTATGCCCGCACCTAGCTCACTGTCTACTGATGTATTGGAACTGCAATTTGTGTCGCTTGGGAAGCGGCGGCACTTTAAGCGACAGTGGTGGAACCGCCTTGTCGCTGACCAATTATAGGAAGGATAGATATTATAAAGAGGGGCACGAAGGCTGGGCGCTATGTAAGATTGTGGAAGCCCCAAATCCCCCACGCTATTACTAAATCATTCGGCACGCCGCAATCCCCAACATTTGGTAGACGACTGAATGCGCTACCGGCCATCCTTTCAACCGAAGCGGCTAATGTTAGGCTAAATATAACACCCTGGGGTTTCCGCTCTCACTTCTCCTCAAGGATTTAGGGACCCCCGGTCATTCGCAAGGGTGGCCCTTATCATTTCAGCTTCGATAGGTGGAAATAAGGAAATAAGAGGATTAAGTCTGTGTGATAAGCCTTTTTATAAACCTACCAGTCGGATCATGGCAGTGGTGCTGGTGCCAGGTAAGAACTTCTGATCTTTATGCAAGCAGACCCGTTGCAGAAGCTTTGACAAAACACCCAAGACAATCTCGACAACGGGAGCGATTGAAATGGCGACACGCTAATTGCGACTTAAGTCTAATAAGGAACAGAAAAGGCAGGAAGGATCAATGGGTGGTTGTATCCACTTTAGATTCTTGAACTATTTTATGATATTGTGTGCGTAACACGTGACCTGAGAGCCACGTGACATCAAGCCCAGTATTCATAGCTCTCCTTTCTGTAGACCTGGAAAAGTAATCAATTTTCTACCCTCTTAGTTTACCCTTTATGTTTGTACGCTTTACACTAAGTGCGTCCCCTCATCTAGCTGCCGCGATGTAGTAATTCACCCCATTTACTATGTATAGCCACTCAGATTATCAATGGTATATACGAAGGCTTTTCTTGTGTGACCTCTACCACTTTCTACTCTTTTACAGTATATCTATATGTCCTTCAGGAGATTCCACAGGACAGAAATAATTATTATCATCATCATTATCATCACTACTACTAAAACTACACCTCTCCTCTTTCCTCTTTACACCTATCCCCACCCTCAGCCCTTCCCACCACCTCTCTTTCCCCCCTTCAATTTATCCCACATTTACCCTGTAAAGAAAGCCCCATCCGGCTCGCTAGTAATCCTCACAACATCCTCATCCAACGCCGAAAGCGCCGCCAATACCCAATCCTCATTTAAGAAATCATACTGGGCCGTACTATACGCACACCTAATCAACATCTTCTCATCCCAACTTCCCTTTCCAGGCCATAGTTCCGTCGCGATTGGGAATCCAATGTCGATTTCTTTATAGGGTGCCATTAAATTCTCTTCGTAGTTGAAACCGGGGAGTTCTCTCAAGGCTCCTTTTTCTTTTTTGGTGGAGTATGAGGGGGGTTGGGTAGAGGGGGCGAGGGCTTGGACGAGGAGGATGGTATCAAAACGAGAAGTTCCCATACGTGCGTGGGCGAGAGAGGGGCAGGGCATTTGGAGATAAGGTTGAGCTTCCTGTCGTTGGGTTGAGAGAAGGGTACAGATTTGGCGGTTGGTGAGGGGTGGGGAGTGTTGGGAGAGGAGGAGACGGAGGGGCAGAGCTGCTACCATCGGTGCCATGCAGCGTAAGGAATCTTGATGACGACGTCCGTTAAGTACGGTGCCGAATTGGATATCAAGGGGTTGAGAGCGTTGTTCGGAAGAGAAGGTTTGAGCGAGGACACTTGCCCATGCTGCTTCTACGATTGTGAGCAACGTGTTTGACATGGCGACTGCGGATTGAGAAAGTTCTCGCATCGTCATGCTGGCTTTGACGCTTAGGCTGCGCATGTGTGTCATATTGCATCCAGGTCTTGAGCCTTGGAGAAGAGTTTGTGGGGAAGGTTTTTGGGATCCGAGTTTACTTCCTGGGACACCGGCGAGTTTTCCGGCCCAGAAGACGACGGTGGATACCCAGTCGTAGCTGAGATTGAGTTCTACTGCGCGACGCATGGGAAGGAGGTCCACGTGGGGGTTACAGCCGGGGTTTTCGTACTCGGCGAGGATGGCGTCGAACATGTATCCCATTTGTGTGCCATCGTAGTTGGCATGGAATAAGGTCAAGATGAACACACAGCTGGCACGATTGGGGGACCAGACCCACGAGACTGTGATACCGGGGCGATCGATAGTCATGGCTGCTTCGGCGGCCATCTGTGCTGCGTTGATTGTTTCTCGCCACAGACTCTCGGGAGAGTTTGCATCTGAATCGTCACAGATGATCTCTACCTTGGGAATCTTCGTTGCGGCAGATGAAAGGATCACTTGGGCAAAAGGTGATAGACTATGTACAGCCGGGACGAAGACGGCACGGAAACAATCATATCGAGGGAGGACCGTTTCAACGGCACGCTGGAATCGTGCCGGGTCCATGTCGCTAGGCAGCGCGTAAGGAAAATGTGTCACATATGGTCTTCCGATAAGGCGTGTCTTGTCAAAGTACTCAGGGTCAATGGCTGCGGCTAAGAATCTCGTCTGGACGTTGGTTGCGGGTAACACTTGCTCGACTTGGCTGTTTTCCAACTTCAGATCTGCGAGAGCGGCGGCGCGACAATGATACTCGAAGTGGCGGAGTTTGGCTGCTACGGACAATTCAAAGATTTCATCATCGTCATCGGCCGCAATCTTGCTGACATCAATCCTATCGATCAGAGGGCTGAGAAGAGTGTCGAAGTTGTGAGCTTCCTTGTTATGAGCGTCGATTGATTCTGTAACCTTATCGTTGGTCACGTTTAGCGTCTCCATGATACCTGATCGTCGGTTCTCAACCATGGCGATGAGGTTATCCACGGTTGTTGAGAAGAGAACGTCTCGAATCTCTACTTGCTCAATGTCGTAGTCTTCAAGATTTTGTAGGAAGACCAGTGCACGTAAGCTGTCAATACCCAATTCGGTGAGAGTGGCGGATCCGTGAACTTCGCATCCTAGAGTATCATAGAGAGCTTCGTGGACAATGGACGTCGTGTCCTTGAGTGGCGCATCCTCATGTTTGTAGTCTGTAGCTTCATGAGGAGTATTCCCATTCTGCAAGGTCGATTTCGTCACCGAATCGTGGATGGCTTTTCCGTTCGAAAGAGCCGTTGTTGTCAACGTGGTAGTGGAGTCTTGATTCTGAGTCAGGATGGCCTGAAGAGCTTTGCGATCTACCTTTCCATTGACGGAATAAGGAAGCTTGTCCATAACAAAATACCGCTTTGGCTGCATCCATGTCGGGAGTAATCGCTCTGCACTAGCACGGCACTCATCCTCGATCGCAGTGTCACTCTTCTTCGTATCACCACTCCATGGCATTATAAAGGCCACCAATTCTGACTTAAAGACAAGTACTGCTACTTGAGCAGCTGCTTCAGCACGTGAAAGGACGTTCTCAATCTCGGGAAGTTCCACTCTTCTGCCATTCAGCTTGACTTGGTCTGAATTAATGCGTCCGACGTAGTCGATCTTTGGCTCGCCGTCTTCTGTCCATACAATACGTACGCGATCACCGGTCTTGTACCAACGATCGAGCCCTGTGGATTGAAAAAAGGCCTGTGCGGTCTCTTTGGGTCTATTCAGGTACCCAGGTGACAGCTGAGGACCGCTGATGGCCAGTTCGCCAGCCACGCCAAGTGGTGCAATGGCAAAATGACCACTATTGGTAGATTGATTCTCATCAAGGACAACAATTCGTGTACCGGGGAATGGAACGCCGATGACAGATGGCCGTGAATCAGTATTACAGATGTGATATGTGGCGAATACCGTTCCTTCCGTCGGTCCATATCCATCTATGAACCTGTGGCGGGGCTCTTTCTCACCCGACTTTTCCGCAAAGTTGTCCAGGATACGTTGGCCAACCTGCTCGCCTCCCGCAAAGAGGGTATTGAGAGTGGGAAGCCTCTCAGGTCGCAGTAGCATTGCGAGACTGGTTACGGTGAAGGTGGCAGTGGCTCGTAGTTCGTTCACAATGCTCTCAGGATTGGTAAGCAAGAGATGGCGCGCTGCAATGCAAACCGTGCCGCCTTTGAGGAGAGGCATGAAGTTATCCATCAACATGATATCGAATGTTGGTGCCGACATGATCATCCAGCGTAAGCGTGGACCCGTTGGTAGCTTGACTGGGCTCATGTCTAAGGATTGTAGAAATGCCATTGCATTGCGATGTTGCATAATCACACCTTTGGGAGTTCCGGTTGACCCACTCGTGTAGACGATATATGCTGAATCATCCTGGCTGATCTGGCGTCGGATTGGAGTCATGGTGCTCCTCGAAGGCACTGAGCGTCCTTCCAAGCAAGCAAATGGATTCAAAAGGTCAATCCAAATGATGTTTTGTCCAAACTTGGTTCCGGCCCAGGGCTTGCTACCAACACCAAGAATACCATTACAGTTGAGGTCGTTGAGTAGGGTCCGCAGTCTATCCTCTGGTGCATCAGTCGGAAGGACGCAGAAGCTGTGACCCGCTTTTGAAATAGCATTCATGCAAATGTTGAGCTCTGTACTG
Source organism: Botryotinia calthae (assembly GCA_004379285.1). NCBI lineage: Eukaryota > Fungi > Ascomycota > Leotiomycetes > Helotiales > Sclerotiniaceae > Botryotinia > Botryotinia calthae. The sequence goes on along the minus strand of PHWZ01000154.1, from coordinate 19,992 downwards.
TTGGGGAGGAAAATTGGGATCATCTTCTGGTGGGTGTCTTGAAAATCTGGCCAATCCAGGTTTTGCAACACTTGTTCAATTTGATCGGCAAAGAGCGAGACCTTGTCGTTGAGCTCGCTATATGTCAAAGTGCGTCGCTCAAAGGATGATGATAACGATGCCGATCTACCTGTCACTTCGTCGATGGCGATATTGTGAGGATACAAGTATGCTTTCTCTTCCAAGATAGAATGTAGAAACTTGGGAAAGTCCGCATTGGACGTCTGTATTGGGGGGAAGTCCGTGACAATCTGAGATCTCTCGGTCTTTCCTATATCGACCTCCGGGCTGATGTATGCGATGGCGAGGTTTAGCAGATGTCTCGCTGCTGCTTTTGGACCGTAGTCCTGACGGAGATAGAGTGTCACATTTGCCGTCTTCTCTTCCGGGAATAGCTCGAGTGACAGAACGAGAGGCTGAAGCAGCTTGAGGAATTTGGTAGTCGTGGTTGTATTGTGTCCGTTGGTGGTGGTAGAGGTGCGTTTGTCGACAATCTGTCAATGAATACCAAAATCCAAGCCACCGACATCAAGCTGAGCATTATCTTTTACCAGCTCTTGGTGTAGGCCCCATGCACTGTCTTGATGCGAACCTCTACTGGAAGTAGCATAAACTCGAGATAATTGACATCCAGTATCTGCGATGAATGCCAACTCGTGACTTGCGGTAATGGCGTGAACAAATTGCGCAAAGCGTTGAAGGAGACTGTGGACGGATGATACTGCAGGTACTGATGATTCTGTGATAGCGTTGCCATAGGTTGGTGTTTTGATGGTTTTAGTGGTATTATACAGGGGTAGGTTGGTCACTGGCCACGCTGCAACTTCTCCAATGGAGCCCATGATTGATGATTGATGTTACAGGTATCAGATAATAATAAGAGATATTTAATCCATCAACTGTACAAATTAAAATAACTTTATCAAGAGAATTACTGATTATACTTGTGTGCACCACTCACTAATTTCGGGGGCCCTTTGGAGTGAGTACGGTGATGATAATCATGATCCGTCGGCATTTTTCGGTGTGGATAGAGTAGTACTGTATACACTAGAAATAGCCGACCCTAGAATTACACCACCAAACACATATTCTGGTGTATTCGATACTTTTTCTTATGTAAGAGTCGGGTAAATGTTCGCTGACATTTCGCGTGATGAACACTATTTTGAAGCATTGTTGTATTAATTTACCGTACAATGATATGATTCGTTTATCTCTATACAATGCAGCTAAATCCATTACATACTCACCCACCCCTTCACTTTTTCCTTCTCTTCTAATGTATTGTATTTTTCCCTTCTCCTCTCTTTCTCTTCTCCAGCCAAAAAGCTGAACACTTCTTTTTTTATATCTTATATTATTTCTTAGTTATATCCATCATTTCTCTCACCAGAGAGATTGATTAATCAAACTCATTGTTCTGTTTGTCTTCCACCCTTCACCATGACGGTCTCATACCGCACCGCCGTCACCATCGTCCAATTCATTTTCTTCGCACCAGCTGCACCTCTTGGTGTCTGGCTCTGCTTCAAAGATGGTCTCAAGCAGGCAAGCACCTGGCGCTTCGTCGCGACGTTGTCATTACTTCGCGTGGCCGGCGATATATCCTATTTTATCTCCTTGTCGCATCCAGGTGTCAGAGTCGAAACCTCTGTCATAGTCTGCGAATTGCTAGGTCTAGCTCCCCTTATGCTGATCTTGGTCGCATTCGTAGCTCGCGCGTAAGTCGATCTTTCCTAGTGCAAAAGTCCAACAGCACCAGCTTCGAGCGAAACTGACCCACATAATCGCGGATCAGAAATCAAACTACAAAATCTTTTCCAGGAAAGGCCTCGCTCACCATAACGTGCGCCTCACTTTCTGGTCTCATCCTGGGTGTGGTTGGAACCGACCGTGCTCTTGAAAGGGCTACTACCACCAGTGACGTAGGCGGTAACAAACTGATTGAAGCCGCCTTGGGACTCTTCATGGCTGGCTACGGCATCATGCTGGTTGGATTCTTCATAGTCCTCACGGACGTTCTCACCCACCCCAGCAAACGTATCGCCCTAGGAAAGGAAATAGGTCTTCTCTACACAGTTGCTCTAGCGGCACCATTCGTGCTTGTACGATTCATCTACTCGGCCATCGGAGACTACGGCCAGAGCAAGGTTTTCAGCGTTCTCTATGGAAATAATACGGCCTACCTCTTTATGGATGTGTTGATGGAGATTACCTCTGTTGCTATCTGTCTCAGCTCTGCCTTCTTCGTCCCACCACCATCTAAGCCAGTGAGAGAGGAGGAGACGAAGGAGGAGACGACGGAGGAGAATATTCAAGAAAATGGGGAGCAGGATCAAAAGAATACTGGCGGTCTCACGACTACTATTGAGCCTGATGTCACTGGCATTCAAGCAAAGGAGGTGGGGCAGGAGGAAAAGAAAGATGAGACTGTGATTGAGCCGAAGGTTCAGAAGGAAGCCGCAGAAGAGGAAAAGGTGGCGGAGATTGTTTGAGAAGATCTAGTTGGAAACTGTTTAACATGGGATGTTTTCTCCCCAAACTGAGAGGATTCAGAAACGTAAGGGGATTTGATAGCTGGATGTCCTAGCATCATCGTAGTCAAAGAGTTGTTGTAATCAAATGGCGCGTGTATACATTCAGAGGTTTCTACAAGGTTTTTGGGGTATATTTGGACAGCCGAATACATTTCATTATTTATAATCTCATTTAATAAATACTTCAAGAATAACTCAAATGCCAGTTGTAAATAGCTTTCCAGTGTACCAGATATATATACCACCGCAAATTCTAGGACCTCACTATTCAAATACACTCCTCATCCATTTATATGAGTTTCCATGGAATGATCTCCTTTTCTTCTTATACCAACGTATTCACTCACGTGCACAATCCACATCCGAGATTCCGAACAAATCAGCTTGTAATTTGGTCTCCCGATTCGGGAAATCTTACACTAACGACTCAGCCGCACCCTTCATGCATGCAACCCTACATTAAACGTCGACATTAATCATACATAACCAGGATTAAAAAATGCCGGTCCGCTGAATTTCGGAGCTTTACGGTGATACATCATCAAAATCCTCACCCGGGAAAAAAAAACGACACGATGCTATGGTGTAATGCGGGTTGATTCACCTACCTCTATTGACACGGTAGAAAGCAGGTCGATCCAATTCATCTTATCAAATAATACACGTGACTATTCACATGGGAAATCATTAGATTTCGGTATTTGCTTTGTACGTATAGATAGCTCTTCTTGAACATTGAATACCCCTTAATATGCATCATCTTTTATATATCTGAGTATCAATTATTATCATTACCAATTAATTACAGTCATTAAGATGTCTCAAACAGCCGTCGCAACCACGACCGGAGCGGTACCCCCAACCGTCACCGTCGACAATATCTCTGGCCGCTGGAGCATGGTACGTCCCCCATCCCCTTTCCCCAAAACAGAACAATAAAGAGTAAACTCCAAAAAAGTGAATCAACACCCCTGACAATTCCCAGAACCTCCAACTCTCCGACTCCTATGACAGTATTCTCAAGATCCAAGGCGTCAACTGGCTCACCCGAAAAGTCCTCAACGTCGGCACCATATCTCTAAAAATCACCCAAACCATCTCTCCCCTCGATTCCCTCACCCATCTCGACATCGAGTCTAAATCCGGTGCCGGTCTCCCCGGTTCCGTTGAAAATCGCATCTTGAATGACGAGACGAGATCAAAGAAACATCCGTTATTTGGAAATGTAGTGGGAAGAACTAGGTGGGCGGAGTTAAGCGATTTGCCATCGAAGTACTTGGGGGAGGGGTGGGAAGAGGGGACTAAGAAGGTTGTGTTGATGACTACGGAGCATACGGATATTGGGGCTACGACGTGGCAGGCGGGGGGGATTGAGAAAGGAATAGATGGGGAGAGGAGATATGTTAGACGGGTGGAGGTTAGGAAGGGGGAGGAGGTTTTGATGGCGCGGATTGTGTATGATTATCTTGGTCCATTGGAGGAGTAAGTTGTTTTTCGGAGAGGGAGTGGAGGGTTTCAGAAGGATTGATGTCGGCCTGAGATACTTCAGTATGATCATAGATAAGAATTTCCCTGAGAGAGTTTTCGTTGTATCATATGTTATAAGGTTTCGGGACTTGTGTTTCTTTCTTTTTCCCCAACTCCATGTTGGGTAGGCTTTTGAATGTTATTCTTTCATATCTTATCATTGTTTCAGCTATGAAGATGCAAGGAGTTCTGCATTGAGGTGTTATAAGCATGCGGAAACTCTCTTGGTGTACTTAAAGCTGTATTTGAAAACAGCCAGCCGGCCAAACATACACTATGTATAGCTACCAGTCCCATGATATCATACTCCCTGGCCTTGACTTTGCTTTCTACGTCTTCCTACTAGTATTCAAGGACGGCAGATAGCAACATCTATTAATACATTGCCTCGAAAGCTAGATCGCTGAGAATTCGAAGGCGTTATCACTTTGTAAGAACTGATCAGGTTGAATATTCTACAGTATTCGAATGCTGAATGTCGCAAGTTGTCTTGCAAGATGAATTATGGTAAGATTGGAAAAGCTACCTAGATTGAGAGACTCATATCATATTTGTTAGAGGTGTTTGTTCAGATTATAAGGTGTATCTCCATCTAAGCAATACTTAAGCAATACTTCTATTCGTTGCGATCAAATTAGGTCTAATTATCCATTGGGAAAGTTATTTCTAGATCTGCCACTGCAGGAGTACACTTGAAGGTTCTCACTTCATATTTAAGAATTATGAAGACCCTACCTTGGACCATCCCTTGATTAATTCTCCATTAAATTTTGAAACCTTTGAAGTAATTAAGGTTGGAAAAATAGTTGGGCAATAGGCGTGAAGGCTACCGTATTATCCCTTACTCAGAAATTCAGCAATAGAATATGCGTGTTTTGACTTCTCCTGCCAAAGGAAATTTGTAAAGTATTATCAGGTAATTGAGACTTCAATCGTCTATTTCACACGAATGATGATTTGCACAGCTCTTTTGTATGTCTATGAGCTCTTACCAAGGGATTTTTTATCACAAAGATCATGTCTTTGTGAACAGGGCAGATGTTTCCAGAGGAGAAGATGTGGTGGCTATATGAAGAGATTTTAGATGAGAGGTTCCTTCAATTCACCAACTCATTAGATCTTTCTTTCCATATTCTCCAAACCCTTCCGATCTGCGTCCAATCTAGGAAAAGCGAGGCAATCACTAACTCAAAATTTGAGAGATTTCTGTAGTGAAGCTCAGCCAGATCTAGGAAAAATATTTGCTCCAGAATCTTTGCCTAAGTGTTGGCCAGCAGCTCAAGTTCTTGATTTGGAAATGAAGGTTTCACGGTTTTTCTTGTTCTGAAATTGTCTGGAGAGGTGAAAGGATCTCGTGCTTGATATTTTCAATTATCGATTACGTAAATTATGATGAAGCGAGTCGCAACATTTACTCGTGAGAACATCTATTTAAAGTCACTTGCTGAGAAGATGAAAGGCTGAATATCTGCACGGGAGCAAGATCCTATTCAATGAAGCTATCTGGAGATGAAGATACGACCAGAAACCTATATCACTATCCCATCATCATATTTAAGATCGAGCCTACCTCATTAAAAGCGAACTATTATTCAAACACAACCGATCAATTCGAAACGATAAAACATGAATTCTAGTCTTACCATCTACACAAAGAGAAGTACTGCCCAGTGTGGCACCGAGAAAATTTACAAGAGAGGTGAAATGGTCATTAATTTTTCCCAGCCTATATGCAATATTATCTTGGGACATAGCGACTGACAATCTAATCAAACATATCAACCGTATACCTAACATTCCTCATCCTCTCCCACCACAACTTCACATTCTCCCCCTCCACAAGATCAGCCTCAGAAAGAATCTTCTGCATCGCTTCTGCAACAGCCTCCCCCATCTTATGCGACCCACAAATATACAACTTCGCCCCCTCCTTCCACAACTCAACAATCTTCGTACTCTCCCCCAGAACCACATCCTGTACATATTTATATCCACCCGTTTTCTCCGATGTGCGACTATACGCACGATGAACTTTGACAACACCTTCATCCTCCCACATCGATAAATCACCAGCATAGATATCATCGCTTCCAGGTTCCCGACAGCCTTGAAATAGATATGCTTTTGGGAGTTTAGCGCCATTAAGAGTGAGAAGTGATCGTTGTTGAATAAAGCCGCGGAAGGGTGCTAGGCCGGAACCGGCGCCGATCATGATAATAGGAGTGTCTTCCGTGACAAGTGGGAGTCGGAAAGCATCGTGACACGGTCGGACGGCGACGCGGACGGAATCTCCATTCTGTAAGGAGTTGAGATACGAAGTTGCTACGCCATGGTGTCGTCCTTGGTTTGCCAGTGACGGCGCATCCAAGAGGGAAAAAGTTAAGGTGACGTGATTTGGTTTCCACAGTGGGGAGGACGAAATGGAACTATAGCTTAATTAATCTCCCTGAAAGTAAAGAAGAAGAGAAATAGTGGGATAGACTGACTATTGACGAAGTTTGAGTGGTGGGAGGAGTGCCAAGAATGAATTTAATGATAAGTCAATATCAGGGAACGTCTCGAGCAAATCCAGAACGGACATATATTTGCTCTTAATTTCAGATGAGTAAAGTTCCATATCCATCTCTTGCAGCTTTTGTTTCACTTGCTCGTTCTTTGTAGCGTCAACTAGTACTGCTATGGCCTTTTTCGAGGCGGGATGGCTCAATTCTACGTACGACTCGATTGATTCCACGATGGTGGGAGTGTCGGATGCAGCCCTAGGAAATGTATTGGTCTGAGTATCGCGAGAGATTTGAAAGTGCTTCAAGACTCGCTCAACTGTCTCAAGGGGATTTGTCGGTAATGTAAGGAGATAGTCCCTGACTTGATATGGCATATTGGCTGGCAGCTTAATCTCGAGGTGTTTCTTGACTGGCTCACCAGGGGCAGTCAGGATTTTGGAGCTGACAGCTTGGGCTTCGGAGACATAGTAGCTCAAGGTCGTTTTTCGAAGGCTCCGTAGCTTAGCATCAAGTTTATCAACACCGTGACTCTCCTGATTCGCGTTGATAACACCATACTGCTTCTCCAATGTTGGCCAGAACACATCTTCCTCCCATGTATCAAAGGCCGAAAAAATATCAGAGTCAGCAACATCATCAAGTTGGAGCGGAAGCAGACGCTCTCCACCAGCTTGCTCCAATCGAGCATCCAAGGCCTTAGGAATCTTGTGAAAAGTGGAAACCCAATCATGATGTCCAAGACCATAGACGGCATAATTGATACCATCAAGAAATTTTCCCGAGGACGTGTCTAGCCAGGAGAAAAATCGCTTGGCGTTGTCTGTGGGTTGACCCTCGTAGGATGTGGTGATGAAAATGACAGGATGGTCATTGGGTACTTTTTCCACAGCGGCGTCGAGAGTTTCGATAGTCACCGCGTTGAAACCGTGGGAACGAGCATGTGATGCTAGAAGTTGTGCCAGTTGTGCACAAGTGCCGGCATTCGATCCATAGAGAACTGTCAAGGGCTTTAATTGAGCCGTTACAACAACACTTCTCAATTCCTTGCGAGCTTCTTGAGTTGCTGTTGACGTCGAAGTCCCATAGACTAGTCGCTGCTGTAGCGTAATCGGAGTCAATCCTTCTCGTAAATTGGCCCGAATCTTAAAGTTCTTGGGCTTCATGGTCAAGGTCTGTTTGGTTTGTAGTTCGTATGATGGATCATCCAAAATGAGGTCAAAGTTCTGGAGAAGCATGACTAGCATCAGATTCGCTTCTTGGAGAGCGAAGTTTCGGCCAATACATGCTCTTTGTCCATTTCCGAAGGGCTTGAAGGCACCGGGTGGGAGTTTGTTGAAGTGTTCGTCGAGCATACGTTCGGGTCGGAATTCATCCGCGTCCTCACCGTACACTTCCTTATCGCGATGAGCATGCTTGAGGAGGAGGACGCAACCTTCATCCTTCTTTACGAGAAAGCGACCATCGATCAAGGTATCTTCGTAAGGACGGACCGAAAATACCGGTAGTGGTGGTTCCAGCCGGAGGACCTCACGGAGTATCTGTTCTGGTCAGTTTTGCCATGTGACAAGTGGCGTACATAGTACTCACTGCTTCGATGTAGGGTAACTTCGAAAGATGCTCTACTCGAATACGACCTTCTCCAACTACCTGATCGATATCATCGCGAGCCTTATTATAGACCCGAGGATTTTTGAGCAGATAGTACAGTGTAAAAGAGAGTAATCCTGCAGTTGTCTCGTGTCCAGCGACAAGAAAACTCAAGGCGTTATCAGTCGTGCTCTTTTCTGTCATGACCTTTCCTGTCATTGGGTCCTTGTGCGTCAACATAGCAGCGACTAAATCCTTTCGAGGACTGGAATGTTTAACTCGATGACGAATGATGCTATCCGAAACTTCCCGCAGGAGTGCGATGTCTTCATACCACTGCCTCGTCTCTTGTTGATAGAAAAATTTAACGATGGGATTATTTAAGCGTCGAGCACGATAACGTGACCTCAGAAGTGTTCTCGCCATCGCCTCGAGAAAAGGATGTGTTTCGCGCCCGTAAAAGCTGTTGAATCTATAATCCATGGAGCATAATGCCAGGGTATCCATCGCGAGACGTGTGAAGTCTTCAGCTGGGACAAATGCTTCATACTTGCCTAGCCTGGCCCATTTCATGGCGAGCTGGGTGGCAATATCATGCATATCGTCGAACATGCCGCGAACGGCAGAGGGACCAAATGCAGGCATGAGCACTCGATGGGCGATACCCCAGTTCTCCTCATCAAGATATGCCTAAATCTGTCAGCTCTGAATTTCAAACGCGGCGCGAAATTTTCGGAGGGAGATAATCGTTCATACCGTGATCAATCCATCGTTGGCTGCATCTCGTAATTCCTTAAATATCCCTCCAGGGACTTTCCGAAACTTCTTTTCATTACATAGCTCATTTATATATTTGTAGCTAGAAACAAATGTGATGGGTGTATTGATCAGACGAAGCCTGTAAATTCTCCCTAAAAACGAACATCAAGTGTTAGATTCAAACAACGCAAACGCAACCGCAACACCAGATTGGATTTTGTCTATCGAGAAATTTCTTGCCTAACTGCTCTGCTAGATGTTTAAAGGACTCAGTCGGATTCTCATCATCAATGATGCCTACCAAATGATTGATGATGGGCCAGCCCTTGGGCTCAGGAATTGGGATGATCTCAGTCATGATTTTTTGTCTACTTGTCGAGAAAACTGTTGACGTCGTGGAGAAGAGCAACGCATCTCCTGTAAATCTGTAAGGGCTACACATCCACGTGGCAGGGCTTGCTGACTACATCAGACGTGCGGATTTGATAATCATGTTATCTTAGTTGCCGAAAAGTTCCGGCTTTCTCCCCCTTTTACCGATCTCGGTTAAAATTTTCTCGTTAAGGACACGTGCACGTGCCGAAAACGTGCCTAAACATGGGATTATGTGGGATTCGTAGAATTGCGATGCGGCGAAACAACACCATGACCGACAGGAACAGCACGCATAATAGAGACTTGAATCCTTTCTTTGCTCCAGCAACATATTATTTCTATTCGTCATTATCTTGCAATTGATTCACACTGGCATTCGTGTCTTACCTCTTGACATCTATCACCAATCCACCTTAAATATCACCAGAAACAATGGCGAATGAGCTGCCCCAATCCGCTCAGGAACTGCGTGGTCAAGTTAGTGAGGCCTACCAACTTGCAGGCCTGTACGCCTTCGCCATTGGCGAGTTCACATTGATCAAAGTCCTCATCGATTACAAAGTCTTTGATGCAATCCCAGAGGAGGGCGACATTTCCATCGCCGAGCTGGCAATCAAGGTCGGCGGAGAGCAGGAGATCCTCGATCGCTTCATCTTTCAACTCATCAACGCCGAAGTCCTCGCAGGCCCAGCAACTGGTCGTGTTGCACACACCTACAAGTCAAAAAAGTACATCTCGACCACCATTGAAGCTGGCCTCGTGTGCCATGTTTTCAACATGCTCTTACGACCATTGGCACAATTGCCGACCTACTTCAAACAGCATGGCTTCGCATCTCCCAAAAGCTCCAAGGTCACGCCCTTCGGTATGGCCTTAAATCACCCAGACTGGGACGTCTATCAAATCTTGGACGACGACCCATCGCTCTATAACCAGTTCAACGGCGTTCTGAAGAGTCTGGGCTCTATGTACTCTCTCCAGGGAACTTACGACTTCTTATGGATGGAGCCAAAGCTTACTGGCGAGCGCCTCGCTATCTTTGATATTGGTGGCAGCAGTGCCCTCGGAATCAAGGATATTCTCGACCACAACTCTTTCATTCCCGCCCAGAAGTGTGCATTATTAGATCTCCCTCAGGTGGTCGAGGCCACCAAAAACACGTGCCATGAGAGTCTCAAATCCATTCAATTTGTTCCCGGCAGCGTCTTTGATCCCCTTCCCAGGCACCTCCACGGCGCGTGCGTCTATCAGTTACGACGGATCTTGAACGACTTTACGGATGAGGACGTGCTGCGTGCTCTCCGCAATGTGCGAGCAGCAGCAGCCCCTGATTCTCGGGTTTTGATCATTGAGGAGATGATGACGGGAGAACGAAACCTCTTGACGGCTGGCATGGACGTTTTCCTGATGATGGTCGGTGGAAAGAAGCGTAATGCTGCTATGTTCAGTGATCTTGCTGTGCGCGCGGGTCTCCGCTTGACGGGCGAGTTCAAGCAAGTATCCGCGGCTTTTGATGACTATAGTGTTTTGGAGTTTTCGGTAATATAAAAGATGGTGCTTCTGGACTTAGAAGGTGGGATCTGGTGACTTCACGATAACAATTTTATGCGATCATGATAGCTTTAGTCATGTGTAGAACTTGAACAGAGTCGTGTTCGGGATGTCCAAGAAGAAGGAATTACCGCTAGATTAAACATCTTTCATACAACGTCATTTGAATGCTGGTCTCGTCATATAATAGCCGTGTGCCCTTGGAATCAAAGGACAACAAATCACAAATGATCTTTTAGCATGTGACATAATTACGAAAGTATAGATTGCGTTGCGCTTAGAACTTACAAGTCTGTACATGAAAGTAATGATTCTAAGAATATCTCTCAGCACGGTAAAACTATTTACAAGTGCCAGTTTCAGCTGCAACTACTGAAGTTGTACTTACGTTTCCAATTGACTCTACTGATTTGCGAAGATGGAAATAATAAGAGTCGGGATCCAACATCGGCGAGGTATACGTAATTCGTTTGATTCTAAGATCCGTGAATTGACTAAACCCCAATCAAGAAGAGATGGGCGTCGCCCAACTTGTCGATTGTAAGGCACAATACGAGTATTTCGCGTGGAAGAGATAATAGTCGGCGAAGGAGAAGGATCGCCAAATTTCAAAAGTCTCATTTCAACTGCATTCAATTCTTGTTTAGGGAAGCAGGTTGACCCAATCAGCGAATCTAGTCTCCTATGCTTACTTAAGCCCCACCCGGTGGTCTGGCTAGGATGGGGCGGGCGGGGCTGAGAATGTGCTAGCTGGGGTGATCGTATATTCGGCCCCTATTCGCCAAGTATTGATCTGGACGTTGTAAAACAAACTTGAAAAAGCGGGTGCTTTATTTAAACCTAATGCGACTACTAGATCTCAAACCAACAATGATTTCACTTTTGAACTCCTTATAGCATGATACCTGGTCTCCCACGTGTGCGCTCCGCACGCACTCGGACAAAGCGAGAGCAACTGATCTCCGAGGGTACTCCGTAGAGTAATTCATATATGAAGAGACTGGAGGTATCATAATAAATAATTAGGATATCTAACACATCCTAATAAAACTCGCATTTTATATAATAGAATCAACTGAACTATTATTATTACCTTCTTTATCACTCTCCTCTGCTCCACTTGCCTGTAAATTAAGAGCTACTTGCACTTTCTCCTGTCGATTCTGCGTCTTTCAATCGAAGCTTGCGACCCTTCTCGTCTTTCCGAGCTTGGATGCCTTTTGTCTTAATGTTAGCTGTGTACCTACCTACTTATGGCTGAAGCAAGAGAGCCTCCTCTGCTATCTTAAGCTTTACAGCCTTCTCTCCGGCATCTTTCAAATTCATCTGCTCTCGAAGTGAAGCTACTGTATCTCTAGGGCCACTTTTGTGTACATGACGCCGAGATGTATGCTTCCGTTTAACATCAGCTCTGATCTTCTGCTGAAGCGCAGAGTGTTCGACTGACATTAATGCTGCCTTATTGAGTAGGACTCCGGATTGTTTGCTAACTGTCCGGAATCTATTGACTGTAGCAGAGCTCCAATCTTGGGGATCATTCTTTTGTGACAGTTCTTTCAGATCTTTTGCTGCAGAACCAATCTCCTCCGCAGGCGTTGGTGGAAGAGCTGACAGACCTGTAGCATCTACGGCATCCGATTATCTCTTTCTATAAGACCACATCTTCTTGATGCCCTGCTTCGTAAATATAGGCCAGCAACCAGGGTCTGAGAAAGCGTCCATAATTTTATCCGGATTCATGGTTTTCTTATGGGTTCGTACCAAATCCCAGAAAAAGGATGTGGGGCTCCGAACTGCGCGCTGTACAGCAGAATTGTGCCAGTGTTTCCATGATCGGAATATGCCTACACCAAGAGGTTAGATAGCGTATGTAAGATGCGAGGGAAAGTAGAAAAGCTTGATATTATGCTCCGTGGCCTTGAGCTCAGAAGGAATAAAGTGATCGATTCGTGTACATCTAGAAAGAGCAGCTTCCATGGTCGATCTGATCCTGTATTCGTATACTTTATAAGATGATCGATATATTCCATAATAATCGAATTGTTCTTATAACCAGTATCTGATATCTAAGCAGGTGATATATCCGTCTCCCTGAAATTCGTCAATTATTCATAATATATTTCCCAGTCGTAATTACAAATGGCGGCAGAGGCTCTCGTCCATCTGCATATACTGTTTCGATAATAGTAAATTATTTGAGATTCTCTGGTGATTTGGTATATAGGTACAATCACTACCTCCCTAGTTGGACATCCAACTCGCGCGCCAGCTTTGTCTATATTCATTACATTCCTTCTTTTAATCTTCAGCTCTCAAATGGTTTCATGAACGTCTGTAAATCATTTCTGTACATATTTTCCGTATGTGAATCCAGGCGCGCATGTTGAATTGGTTTCGTTTTGAGAATATGGAGGAATGGGTTATTTTTTTTATCCATGTGTTAGACCAGCTTCTCGTCGGTATCTTCTGTCTCTTAGTCATGCTAACTATCATGTAGAAACAGCTCAAGTCGAGACGATCCTTACCTCTTTCAAGAACTGAACTGCGCTGAAAACCATACTTCGAGTAGCTCCAAGGCCAAGCTCCCATTGCTCATAGCAACACTGTCGAATTGCCTCCTCCTCATCATCTTCAAGGACCTTATTCTGGCCTCCCCATATAGAGCTTCCATTATGTTTCTGGCGCCATATCGACTTCTGCAGAGCTCCTTCATCCATATAGAATATACGTGCTGAGCATACAATCGGAACACCTTCTTGCTCTGCTTCAGTAAGCCACCAAAGGCACGCTTCGTTGAAGACTGTTGTTAGAGGGATAAAACAAACCAAGAAGCAATTGTATAGTAAATCACTTGCTAATATCTCAACAACAAGCTATGTTATTATTATACAATATATGAATAATATGATATCATAATTATATAATAATATTATAATATAGTTATATCTCTTATTAAAACGATTTGTAGTGGAATAGAATGGAATGGAATCGTATGGAATTGTACGAAAAATCACTACTAAATTGATTCATTACACTTTCTTTTTGTTATATAAAACGGCTCTATAAGGTTCGATTTGAATCGATCTTATTTATAAGCATAGAACATACTGGAATTTCATTATAAACTATATAAACCTAGAATATTCTTCAAAGAAAACCAAGGAGAGTAAGCAAATTAGACTCAATTCAACTCTTATTCAATTTGACTTCAATTATATTATATATATATCCGATTTGTCCCTTATAGCTAAATCTGACTAAGTCTTCCATTATCACTATTTTATTATAATACGAGTTTTAACCTCTAAGAATAGTTAATATAAGTTTTCTATAGTAGGAGTGATCCTAATTAGACGCTCTCGCTTTATCGGATACCTCGCGTTACCTGAGTATATACAGAGCGCGCACGGGGGAGATCGAGTATTACTCTCAAAGCTCACTTATTATTAATTGCATTTTCGGAATACTCACCGTAGGATTGCTTTTTACGTTCAAACTTCACATTCATCTCTACAGGAGTTTTCTCCCCGGCTTTAGGAAATCTCTTTACGAGCTTTGGATCCAAATTCTGAAATTAGCTTTTCACTAGTTGCTTATTTCACTTTGAATTGACAGGGACCAAATTCAAGAGTTCATTTAGCAAAAGGCAGAAGTGCCCCGGGATATCAATCCTGATTATGAGACAGCTTGAAAATCGACACCCCGTTTTCAATCCATTCAACTCTTCGAAGTGATCTACTTCCCTGCTTATATTTCAAGTAGATTGATTGAGACTTAAAAACAAAAAGGCGAGAACAGATGAAAACCCAGCAATCTCATGCAAAGGAACTGGGACTAGACTGATCCATCGCGAACCCTATGTGGCATTTCTATCCCAAATTGGAAATAGATAACTCTCAAGCTAAAAGAGCTCCAATTTGAATCGAGCTTCGACAAATTGACAATGGACTACCTACGATTTCGAAATAGAAAAGAGACAGACCCTCAATCTGACATGCTTTCCAATCCTCCTACGATTTCGAAATAGAAAAGAGACAGACCCTCAATTCGACATGCTTTCCAATCCTCCTCCTCCCATTTTTGACGAAGCATTGTTCCCTCTATCCCCGCTTTTCCTCTCCTCGCAACAATTCGGATATTCTCGGATGGCGGTAAGGAAAAGGTCCCAGCTAGGGCTAGAGCTCACCGACCTCCCCTGTGTAGGGTAATTGTCAGACTCGTGGATGGAGCGGGATGGCGTAACTTCCTCGGCACGCAAGAAAAAAAAGCGGCACGTTTTAATTCGTATCTGACAGCGCGTATACTGTAAGAAAGAGGCACGGATCCTAGGTAGCCTGCAATTGGGAAGTGTACAATGCACGGTCCAAGAAGAGACAAAACAAACGAAATAACTGCGATGGGATTGTACCAATCACAAGAGTCGGCGCTAATTTAATGCCTTACCATATCTGGAATGCATGATGTTGCACTGCCAGCATTGTACTAACTACAAATTGAATACCCCACGCCAAGTCGTCTGTTAAAGGAGGGGCTCGGACCCCCAATCCTATTCTATCCTCAATCTCCGAATTTCACATTATTTGCGACTTTTTTTATATGCTTTCCTTTCTCGTGAACGACAAAAAGTTGATGATGGCTGCCAACTTTGACAATCTCAATCTTATTCAGACAAGGGCAGGACCAGTGGAGGCCGAGGTTTTAGGCTCGGGTTCAATCCCGATTCTGATCTTGCACGGCAGCCCAGGAGGTATCGATGCGGCCCGGACCATGTGTCAATTCCTCGACAAGGACCGATTCAGAAGTATCTGCCTCTCCCGCCCGGGATATCTCAGAACCCCTCTCCACCCCTCCCCGGCTCACCGTTCCATCACGGCCGAAACCGATCTCTTGGCAGCCTTACTCGATGCATTAAAAATCTCACGTGTCGGTATTCTGGCATGGTCGGGGGGAGGTCCATCAGCTTACCTTTTCGCATCTCGATATCCACATCGTGTATCAGCTATCGTAGCGATCGCAGCCGTGAGCTCATCGTGGATCGCCTCCAAAGCTCATATCAGCGAGCGTATCATGTTCGGTACGAAAATCGGGGAGTCGATTATCAAAGCTATGGCTGCCCGTAAGCCCGCGCACATCGTGGAGACGGCGCTTATGGGAGAAGGTTCTCTCCGCGGTGAAGAGCTTCACAACCTCGCCGAGCAGGTGATGGCTGACCCCGCGCAGCGTCAGGTCGTATTAGATATAGCGGGGACCGTTAACATCAGTGGAGCCGGAGGACGGAAGGTTGGATGGCTGAATGATGTGGAAAACTATGCGGCGATTAAAAGCTTGGGATTGGAACAGGTTCATTGTCCGGTTCTACTGGTTCATGGAGATGCCGATACGGACGCCCTTCTTATCTTCAGTGAAGCTGCTCATGCGCGATTACCTCTTAGTTCTCTTATCGTGATGCCAAGAGGTACACATCTCTCGTTCTATGCCCACCCGCAAGCACGCGATGTTCAGGAGACGGCCAAGAAATGGTTCTTAGACCATGTACCACGTTCGTAGTCATGCTAAGGCCAAACGTGACCAAGATCGAAAAGCTGAAGGTAGTCAACACAAGGGAGCATATATCATGTAATCGACTAGCGGGGTGAGATGGTGGGGAAGAACGCTCAAGCATTCTTGGCACTCGGGTCGAGAAGGGGAATTTGACCACGATCGTGAGGGAACTGATATTGATGGCAGCCGGAGAGGAAAGGAAACAGCAACTGGCAGTGGTACTTTAGCTTACAAGACACGAGTTTCCGACAGATCACTTGTGGAAGCTTATTTGTCAAACTCTGTCCTGCAGCTCGAAATAGGAAGATCTTTTGAATCACGTTTTTGAGGTGATCTTGGCATTCTGTAGAAAGACACATTATTTCATCTAGTGGTCAGGAAAGGAGGGAACGAAAGATATTCGTGGAGCACTCACTTTCGTGTCGTACAAAGTGCCGGCCTCAGGCCTTCAGCCTGGGACCCTCAGCCACTACCCATTTACATACATGCCTTCGGCCTTCAATACCATTTGTTCCTCAGAGCGTTTTCCACCACATTTCGTTTGCAACGTTTGGCGATAATGTCGTACGTATGTCCCACGTTCTTTAAAGGATAATATGCGATTGTGGAGTGTTGTATTGAAATTTAATTTGTTGGTACCGTCGTCTTACTGCCTTCAAAGTTGCACCACGATAGCTTATGGTCAGTTTTGGTATCACCTAGAACCTATAGGACCACTATTACGTGACGGTATATTAGTTCTGTAAGGCTTGCTTTCATTCTCTAGGCTAATCAACTAGTCTTATACAGAGGATGCGGTCAAAAGTCATGAGAATATGCTGGTAGCTGTTGCCTTATTTATGCGCGGGCCTTAGAATTGAGGGGTGGTAAAAGTGTGGTTAAAGACATATATTCTGTCTAGTAATAGCTATAAAAAGTATACTCATGAACCATCTTCTTTTCCTGTCCTTTCATCCGAATTTTCTTGTATTCATTGCCGCCATTAAGAGCAATAACCTTAGGTAAATGCTCTGATATTCTCTCAATACAGCTTGCATATTCTCCTGTTTAAGGTCTTTTCAACATTGAATCTATGCCTCTTAAAGCTTCTCTTCAGAAGAAATAGGTCCCTTTAGTGTCGTTTCTCTCTTATAAAGAACCAACAAGGTTCAATCATATCAAGGTCAAGAGAGTTAGTAGGCCATAGTAATCTCTCTACACCCTCTACAACATATATTAAAGCCTGGTATTCATGAGAATGAGCTGTAGTACCATCCTCTTGTACAATAGTATTAGGTCTTTTCTCTGAACACATTTTTGCAAAATGTATCAGTAGAGGCTTCAAGATTTTCATCTCATACCTATACCTACCTACAACTCCCTTCTTTGGTTTCCTAATAAAGCCTCTCATTCCAGGATTAGTATGTAAAAACTTAGGCTCAGTATCAAGTCGGCTGCGTGTTCCCATTCCAGCTACACCAGTTTCAGACTTCCCACATTAGAAGATCCTCCTCATATTCTCTCTATTCCTCTGCTCTAGATCCCTGATATAAGCTAATTTTTCAGCTGCCGTATCTTCCTTCCAGATATGATACGATCCCTTCTAATGATAGCTGAAACAACTCCACCACATAAACTCCTGAAAACCCTCCTACCTTCTAGTAACAGCGTGGGGATGGTAAGTTTCTGTTGGAAGTCTCCAAGTCCGTCTTTCCCTCTTACATTATCCATTTGAACACTTGTTTCATCAGTCCAAATGATATTGAACCAATCTTCCAACGTCCAATGTTTATGGGCAAGGCACCATTCTAGCCACTTCTTCTTATATTCATCATTGAGTCCCGGCTTCATTAAGAATGCGGTATACAGTACTTAAACTGATATCCTTTTAGCCCGGCAAGAAGTTGAATGCTTCAGTAATCCTCCAAGATGCTCATTCTCTTGTGCTTGATTTCCTAGTCAAAATAGCAAGCACTTTTTGCTTAACCTTCTCAGAGATTTTTGGCCTCCCAGGACGTTTTGCATCCTGAACATACCCAATTACAGCAATCTCACTGACGCCAGGATCTCAGCATCTCTTCCTTGGTTTAGTAACCAATGAATATACATGCTTCACTGAAATATGAGTAAACATGTGTATATTCTCTGGTCTCATACTAGCTGCAAAAAAAGTGACAGCTTGAACTCTAGCCCAACAGAATGCTTGGACGGAGGGGGCCCAGGAGATTTCTTCTGAGGTCTTATAAAAAATGACTTAGGTTCAGAAGATGCTCATTGTAACTGAGGAGGTAGTACAGAAAGCTGTTCAGTCTGTGTCGGTATCACCAAGGGGATGGTGAAGTCAATATAGTACTATGGTTCAAACTGTTGTAATATTTCTTAAGGTTCTGAAAGCTAGGACTACGAAACGTATAACTGTAGTGCCGAAAGACGCTAACTGTGAATAGTAGAAGGAGGGTAACGATTAGCTCTTTTAGAAGAGCTATAGTTATTGTGACGACAACGGAGTCAAGACATGATAGTTAAAAGAATCAATTACTGTAATTAGAGAATAATAAACTAAGGTACAAAGAATAAACTGAAAGATCACTTTTATAGGTCCTATCCGAAAGGACCAGGATAGGACCAAGAATACGCGAGATGATATATCCTGCCAGGCAGGGTATATCATGTGACCCTATAAGGCTTATGGCCGAATCGTCACAGTTATTATAATCATTCCTATACTATTTATTATTATTATTATTAATCTTCCTTTTGACGTCCTGTATAAGTCGAAGACTATAGTAGGACGGCCGAGCCAGAGGGCTCAACAGGTCTAGAAGTAGGTCTATGGGGTTAGCCAATGTATTCCGGGGGACATTTCGAGGCAGGCTATTCTTCCTGCTGCGATAACCAAAATAGTGCCTCCCCTTCCCGTCTCCTCCTCTGCCTTCATATGTACATGCCCAATCCCTCCTCAGTATCCTTCCCCTCTTTCTAACCCAAAGCTTGGGCCGTAGTCCGAGAAAGTCATTGGACCTGCCTTTGCAGAGAAGTTCCCTCGCCCGCTGTACTATTACAACAATAACAATAAAGTCACCTAACAAATGTCACGTGATAGAGCTTCCAGGACCCGGGGCTTCCAAGAGCCAGAGCTTCTGAGAACTCCAATTAAAAGACGGAATCTCGAATTCTGTAAAAAAAAAACAAAGATTTATATAAGAAATAGGATTCCATTACAATATAGAGCTTCGTGCTCAGAATCAATTATTAGTTTCATACTATAGTTATGAGAATTGTAATCAACTTATCATTGTATCAAGGGATGCGAAAACTCAACACCTATACACAATACATCCTACAAACCTTCAACTCTTATTTAAAAATCTACAAAACTAAAATTAAATTACAAATGAAATCGAAGAGATAAAAGAAAGAAAGGTTTTTAAAGTATATCGAAAGATTATATTTCGATTTAACAACAACAACATCTATAAAAAAATAAATACTAATAAAAAAACAAAAATACAAAGATTACAGAAACCCTGATTAGATTCAACATTTATTATCTATTATTATTTATATAGAAATATAATATACAAAGTTAA